>CAXKVX010002873.1:0-25484 GCA_964058865.1 Eleocharis quinqueflora | reverse complement strand
CGCGCGATAACATGCCAACTGTGTAAAATTAATCACTGCAACACAACAAAACTATCGCCATGATCGACAATGATGGCACTTGTCGTAATTACTTCAGTTTAGATGCCAATCAAATCCCATGCTTGATTTTTTACCTCTATTACATAATATTTGACAAATCCAAATACATCCAAATACGTACAAGTTTTGGTTTGATAAGCACGAATATCAGTGAAAAAGGATTTTCTCCGTTACATTATCCATTAACAATAACAAATCAATTCAAATGATTTTCTATTTTGTGTAGTAATATCTAAATTTCATTTATATGTGTTAAATAATTAAAACTAGTTGATATAAAAATCTTTTGTCATATTGTTGATATTATTTTATGTGTTGTGGTTTAAACTAACATATTTACTAGCGCTATCACTATCATAGAAAATAGGTCTTTCAATGGTTAAAAATTATCTTGCTCAACGTTTAGCAATCGTTGGTGTCTAAGAGATTGGTGAATCGTGTAAAGAATCATTGGCAAATGGGTATTGTCGAAGAGAAATAAGTAATTTAGTATTCGAGATAAGACAACGGTTATCATTAAATAACTATTGTCATAACTAGAGATACTAAGGCGAATGTTATTACTAATAACTGTTGTCATATAGTTTCTAAGGCAACGATTATTTAATAAATAGTTGTTGCCTTAGATCTTTATTTTTTTTAAACATTTATGAATGGTGGCTAGCACCAATTTTGCTAGCTAATATATACCATTAAATTGATTATATCATCACGAAGAAACTTTAGTAAACATATAACATGACATAAAAAATGGTCTCATTTAAAAAATGTCTCATTAAACAGATTATACCATAAAAGAAGGAAAAATAGAAATAAAGCGCTTAACTAGAAAAAAGAGCTATAACTAGCCAAAAAATAACATGTTTTCTTCCGTCTTTCTTCCTTCCAGAAGTATCAGTTTTACTGAGTGCAACCAAAAGTTTAGAAACACATGCCACTAAACTGTAACTATATAGTTATAGATGGTGTGGCATTAGTAGCTGAACTTAAGGGTTCGATTCGTACATCTCTAATAATTTACAATTATGCACTAAGTTGGTCAATGTGTTTGATGCAAAGATATCATGTGCATCCAAGGTCGTCCAAACAAATTACATCAAGTTCCACCAAATAGAGGGTTCAATTTTCTAGTAAAAATAACTAAGAGGATATGTGACCTTATTTGACTCGTTGTCCTTTGTCAGCTAAGACATCAAATGCATCTTATGAGCTACGTCATTCTTTGAAACCCTAAGTAATATGTCCTACAATTATTCTCGCAAGACGCTACCTAAAAAATACAAAAATATAAACAAGTTAGTACTTTAAAGGATCCTTACCTCAGTTTTTATGTATTTTTTTAGCTTCACCTTAGTTTCTTTATGCCTTAACCAGCTTCATGAACTCTCTTCATGAACTGCATTTGATATGATTTGACAAGGTTGTCCAAATACCATACATCATTGTGAACCATATGAGGTTTGCCTTAACCAACACAACCAAGTCTCTATCATATCCTCATCTCCTAACCTGAATCATGACGTATGTTGGTTTGAGGATTCCTAGAAATAACCAACCGACCTTTAAACCAAAAACCTTGTTGACATTCTTGATTCAATCGGGTGGATCAAAGTAGGGTGCTTTTGGGAAACAAGTAAGAAGTATAAGGTGAATCAATGGATTTTAGCACCCAATGCGACACCAAATCAATGGGACAATTCGAATGAGTGCCTTGATCCTCCAATGAATAACCAAGTACCCGAGAAGAGAAGAAGAGAGGAAGCTACCTCATCCTATCCTCCACCTAGTTCTTCAATACCAAAATCCATGGAGAACTTGATCAACCCCCATTCCAACCTCAACCTCAATCTCAAGCTCAACCGGAACAACAAGTCAATATCTTTCCAATACTTCCTCAACCTACAAGATTCACATTGGAAGGAGTGCAACAACTTTCGCAACAAATATATGATCTTACGTTGCAAAACATGGAATACTATAGAGGAGTGTATGAAAGGTTGGAAGAGACTGATGCCTTTCAAGAGCAATATCAAGCATCATGGATTGAGAAATATGGCTTTTGGGATCCTTTGCGTGGAGATGACAATTCCTAGGCATTGAGATGATGAGAGTTTTTAGCTTTATCAATTTATAAGTTGTAATTTGCTATGCTCAGTTAAAAACTAAAATGAATAACCCTAAACTCTAAACTCTAAACCCTAAACCCTAAACCCTAATTACTTGAGGAGAGATAAGGAGCAAATGCTGGATTTTTCAGAGACAAGCATTACTGTAACGCTCTAGCAAGGCGTCACAACGAGTTGCCATCCGTTATAACGCCTCATCCAAGCGTTATAAGGTGTTATAACGCCTTCACAACTCATTATGGGGATTTCTGTAACACTATGGTATATTTTCTCAGATCCAAGATTCAAAGAAGTGCTCAACCTATATAAGTGATGCATAAACGAACCAGAAGATAATCCAAACATTCTCACAAGCTTTCCAATAGTGATTGAGCACTAAAGAGAGCCTGACTCAAGTCTGCTCTAGCTACCTAACTTAGAGAACAATTAGGATAGTTATTATTCTCTTATTGTCTATTCGAGAACATAAACTTTAGCTAATTGTTTAGCCTTTGGTGCACAACATTTGTGTTGTCAAGTGGTTCATCCCTGTTCTTGATTGTGTAGTCAATCGGACCTTATTGCGATGTAGTGAGGTGTTGTCCCGTGCATTGGTTTAGGAGAAGAATATTGACTTATTTGTGTTAGAAGAAGTCAAAGATCGTCTCCACTCCTTTGTAAAAGATACTTGATTATAGTGAATGATTCGGAAAGAAGATTTATTCCGAAAGATCCGTGGATGTAGACCTAATTTTTTTTGATAGGCCGAACCGCATTACACAGCGTGTTTACTTGTTCTCGATTGCTCTCTCTTCACTCTCTCTATCTTTTTAGCTCTTTGATCTTAATTTTTGTGATTTGCTCAATTAGTTTTTGAAATTACTTGCTCTATTACTTGACGAGAGGATTAAGATCTAAAAGATTTAAATTGAACAGCTGGACTCGATAAGGCCGATTATATAGGTCATAGATACCGATTGAATCCACTGTCGTGGGAAACCTCTAGCCCTCATTAATTAAGTTGAACAGAAATCCCCAATGAATAGTGTCAGAGGCTTTAGTAAAATCTATTTTCCAGAAAATACCTTGTGTGCCATCCCTAGCCATAGGCCATAGCCTTGTTCTAACGAGAACAATTTTCATTTCTTGTTCTAACGAGAAACTCTTACAATGAAAGGTTAACTTTACTGTTGATTATAGACTACACATACTTCATTGTTATCTTAAAATTAATACTTTCGTGTAACAGCGAATCCAGTACCCGTGCATTTAAGTGTTTGGAGCCCACACCTTACACCTATGACCTATATTATATAATTTCGCTTCAAACTTTCCTCGTGCTGGGTAATGGATCCGCAGCTCTACTGTAAAGAAAGCACCCTCTCGACGGCTCAACCACTTAAATTTGTAATTATTGCGGCTAATAATAAAATTTATATATTACTTGCAAGTTTTTAAATTTGTCAAAAAAACAACAATTATCTATATTGAAACTGCAAGTCTCAATATTTGACAATTGCAAGTCTTTATAACGGAACCCGAAAGTTTATTGTTACATCAAAGTTTTTATATTTCAATTTCCAATAAAACTGCTGAAAAATTCTAATACAAATACTTGCTATTAAATTGGTGCAAAATTTATATTGGCCTTGCAATTTTTTATATTCAACAATAAAATCTATATATTATTATATGCAAGTTTTTATATTTAAATTTTGTTACATGCAAATAGTGTTTTGACAAAATTCGTACGAGTCAACCCGACTCGCGAATGCTCGCCCCTTCGCGTGCCCACCCCCATCACCCGTTCAAACCCGTCCGAACCCGCCCGTGAACCCAACATGTGTCTGCCTGTATCTGTGCAAAGGACGAGTTTCATATGAGTTTGAGTTGCCCTTCAAAATTTTGCCTGTGGTAACTCGTCCCTTCTCAACTTGTCCTTAACACCTTCCCCATGCATGCGACCCGTGCACGCCCGCTCCATGACCCGTAACCCACCACAATATGTCCATAACCCGTATTAATCTATTATAACATGTCCGAACCTGCGAAAGCCCGCCCTTCCCACCAGTGGGGCCCACCCCAGCAGTAAGAAATAAAAAACTTCAAATTTCCCAATTAAAAAAATTAAAACATTCGTGGGGCCCACCGCCTACCTCAAGTCCCCAATCATTACTCTCCCCACTTCCCAAGTTCCAACCGTAAAAAAATTAATTACAAATCGTTCTTTCTCCCTTTATTTTATTCATAGTCGTGGATCCCACCTCCCACCCCATGACCAAATCTCCAAATCTCCAGTTTCCTACTCACTTTCTCTACTTTCCAACCGTAAAAGAATTAAACCCCCCTTCTCTCACTACTACAGATTAGGCCAGTTACACCGGCATTTTATGGGCAGTAACAGCGGATTCGAACCGGTGTAGCTGCTTGCAGTGTTAAGGCCAAGCTAACACCCGCTGTTACTGCTTCCCAGTAACACCGCATTTTACTGCAAAACCGCTAGCACTGCTTCCCAATAACAGCGCATTTTGCTGCAAAACCGCTGGCACTGCTTCCCAATAACAGCGGCATAAAATTTAATCTGCTGGCACTGAATTTTTGTGATTTCGCGTTTTCTTTTTTAACACAACAGCAGTTCGTTTCAAATCCGCTGGTATGTTTATATTTTTTTTTAAATCTGACGCTGGTATTTTGTGGCTAGTCCCGTACGCTAGCCGTAGAATATATAATTCATAATCACAAAACAAATTAAAAATGCACACAATACACATATCAAACATATATCATACAATAACAAAATGCATATCGTCGAAGCATACATATATCATACAAAACAAGATGCATATCGAAGCATATATACATATATCATATATGCTTCGATACGGGACTAGCAAGGACACTTACACAATGCTAACCTCTATTTCCTCGACTCTCCACTGAGGATACTCGGCCGGAGGAGCTTGCGTCAAAGGCGGCTGGGTCGGAGGATAGCCGAGCTGGATCGGAGGATAGCCGGGCCGAAAAGAAGGGTGGCTGACAGCCTGCAGCATAGCCGGACCGCAACTCAACATGAACTCCTGAGTCTCCATATATTTTGCCATAAGGATGTCGTATGTGTCCTTGCTGACACATTTCTCATGCGTAGGCCTCCGCGATCCCGTTTGGAAGACATCCTTTATCCCGACCCCACCTGGGTAGGCTCGGACCCTCCCTCCATGCTCGGGGGTCCCAATAGCAGCACTGAGTATGTCGTGGTGCCGTCGCGGATGGAACTTCCCCTGAGCGACTTCTGCAGCTATTCGGACCTGACATGAATTGAAACAAATATAGAATTTAGTACAAAACAATCAATTAAGTACAAACCCTAATTAAGTCATAAGTACAAATCATAATCAAGTTTTTAGTGTAAAGCCTAGTTAATTAAGTACAACAAATGCATTTTCAATAGTTTGAGGTTACACACAATCTATTCGATATAACAACAATTACAAAAATGTAATCAAGGAGAAAAGGGTTTTGTCTTGTACCTTCCAATCTGGGGTATTCGCGTACTCAACGAACTCCCTCCATTCTCGTTCGTTGACCGGCTCATTATTTTCCCAAGGCATTTTAGCGTTAGGTTTCTTGATGTACTTTCTCCTTAAATCCACCTTCCAATCTCTATGAAGTTCGGCCATCTTTGAAAGGACGAATTGTAATATGATATTTGCAATAATTCATATCACATAACAATTCAACTTTAATAAACAATTATCATCTTTAATCATCTATAATGCGGAAAGGTCAATCAATTAGTGAGCAGCCTTTAGGACCTTTAGAATTCCATAAAATCACCAAAAACCTCTATAAAATTAACACTAATATAGGGGTTTACCTTTGTCCATGATTGCTATAATTTCTCCTTGCGAGAAGTGCTTTTCCGGATGAGAAACTTCAAGAAAACTGCACCAACGTCTTGCTGGAATTTTCTGCACCTTGCGTGTTTTCCTTGTTGTGCAGCCCTCCTTACAACCTTCCTTGAAGAGAGTTGATTTCCTGCACAAGGAGATGTTTCTCTCTCTTTCTATTGTGCTCTAGGATGGTGGTCTCCTTTCAGTCAAGAGCAAAAAACGTTTTTACAATTATGTTTTCTGTTATGGCATAGGAGAGAGAGGACATTCCTTATTAGAGAGTTCTATTTAATCTCAGCCACCAAAGATTAATAGATGCAATGAGGAGGCTCCATCCAATGGCTATAATTAATCAAGAGATTACTCTAATTGGACTGGGCCATCAATCTTTAATTAATTATGGGCTAGACTTTAATCCATAATTAATAATTCTTACATTCTCCCACTTGGTCCAGTACAAACTTCTTTAAATTGCAATCTCTTATGTTTAACTGTACCAAGCGATCTTTAATATTTATAATTACATCTAAATGTCACGAGTCATAGCGGGCATGAGCAATCTTTCACTCTACTCAATTCCTTCTATGTACCACGATGACACATCGACATAATTACAAATCTTTCAAAGGCTTACTTTAATATCCACTATAATGTTTTCATTTCGAAAACGGATTCCTTTTGTTTAACAAACAATAATATTAATGCAATAATATAAACTTAAGGAATATCACAAACAAACACAATAAATATTTGTCTTTGATCAATCTATTCAACAAATATACAAATAATATCATACAACATACATATTATCACGATTTACTACACCCATTTTCATTACTAGTTCACCAAATTGCTTGGGTGGCAATCCTTTCGTCAAAGGATCAGCTATCATGAGATTCGTGCTGATATGTTGTATTGAAACCGTTTGTTTCTTTACTTCATCTTTAACTGACAAGTACTTAAGTTCCATGTGCTTTGCACCTTTCGAGTACTTATCATTCTTGCTATAAAATACGGCTGCGGAATTATCACAATAAATCTTTAATGGTCTTTCAATGCTATTCACGACCTTCAATTCAGCAATAAATTTCCTAAGCCATAAACCTTGAACCATAGCCTCAGAGGAAGCTACGAATTCAGCCTCCATAGTCGAAGTAGCTATAATCGACTGTTTGGCGCTTTTCCATGATATTGCTCCTCCGGCCAATAAATAGAGAAAACCATTAGTGGATTTCCTCGTGTCTTTGCATCCGGCAAAGTCCGAGTCTGAGTACCCAATGACCTCCAGTTCATGAGATCTTCTATATGTCAACATATGATCTTTTGTCCTTTTAAGATAACGCATCACTTTCTTTGCTGCTTTCCAATGCTCCATACCGGGATTACTTTGGTATCTCCCGAGCATACCTACAGCAAAACTTGTGTCTGGTCTTGTACAGGTCTGTGCGTACATGAGACTGCCAACAATTGATGCATATGGAATACTTTTCATTTGTTCCTTCTCTAATTCAGATTTAGGACATTGATCAAGCTCCGAGAAACTATCACCTTTCTGAATTGGAACAATACCTGCTGAACAATTTTCCATTCGAAATCTTTCAAGAATTTTATTAATATAGGCCTTTTGAGACAAACCCAATATACCATGTGAACGATCCCGGAATATTTCTATCCCAATCACATAGTTTGCCTCACCCATATCTTTCATTTCGAAATGTTTTGAAAGAAATCTTTTTGTATCACTTAGAAGACCTAAATCATTAGTTGCCAATAAGATATCGTCAACATATAAGACCAAAGATATAATCTTACTCCCACTAACCTTCATGTATATACAACGATCAACAACATTTTCCTTAAAACCATAAGAAGTAATAATGTCATTGAACTTGAGATACCATTGACGGGAAGCTTGTTTTAGTCCATATATTGACCTTTTCAATTTACATACCAAGTTTTCACCGTTACTCCCACTAATTGAAAAACCTACAGGCTGATCCATATACACTTCTTCGTTAAGTTCACCATTTAAGAACGCTGTTTTGACATCCATTTGATGTAGCTCAAGATCATAATGAGCCACTAATGCCAGAATAATGCGCAACGAATCTTTTCTAGAAACCGGGGAAAAAGTTTCTGTGTAATCAATGCCTTCTTTTTGAGTAAATCCTTTGGCAACTAATCGGGCTTTGTACTTTTCGATATTACCATTTTGATCATACTTGATTTTGTAGATCCATTTACATCCAACAGATTTGGATCCTTTAGGTAATTCAACCAAATCCCATACATCATTCTGTGCCATAGAATTTAACTCATCTTTCATAGCATCAATCCATTGTTGCGATTCTTTGGATTCTAACGCCCTTTTATAAGTCGTAGGATCTTCAATTCTAGAATCAATTTCAGACTCTTGTAAATAAACCAAGTAATCATCAGAAATAGCCGATCTATGCTCACGCACGGATCTTCTTAATGGCTCATTGATTACATTTGGTTGATCGTCTTGAGGTTGTTCTTCTTCATTTATTGGAACATCATTCCGAACATTAAAATGTCGCATAGCAACATTTGGAACTTGTACCACTGGTTCAATGGGCAATGTTTCTATAATTTGCTCATTTATTTCATTAATTTCAGCATTGGACTGAATTGAAGAACTCCCACTAAACTCATCATTTTCAATGAATTTAGCATTTCCCGACTCAACTATACGCGTACTATGGTTAGGACAATAAAACATATACCCCTTTGATTTCTGTGGATAACCAATAAAGAACCCACTAATAGTTTTAAAATCCAATTTCTTTTCATTTGGATTGTACAACCGTATTTCAGCAGGACAACCCCACACATGTATATGCCTTAAACTCGGTTTCCTTCCAGTCCACAATTCAAATGGAGTTTTATCCACTGCTTTGCTTGGAACCCGATTCAATAAATACACGGCAGTTTTCAATGCATACATCCACAAAGACTTAGGTATATTAGCATGACTTAACATACTTCTAACCATATTCATTAATGTACGATTACGGCGTTCGGCTACACCATTCTGTTGCGGTGTACCGGGCATCGTATATTGTGCAACTATACCACGTTCTTTTAAAAACTTAGCGAATGGACCAGGATTTTGGCCTGCTTCGGTATATTTTCCATAAAATTCACCACCACGATCAGAACGAATGATTTTTACACGTTTATCTAACTGTCTCTCAACCTCTGTTATAAACTCCTTAAGAGCTTCTAATGATTGAGACTTGTCATTAAGTAGATAAATGTATCCATAACGTGAATAATCATCTGTAAAAGTGATGAAGTACTTTTCACTATTAAAAGTGGGAACATCGAATGGACCGCAAATATCGGTATGTATTATCTCTAATAAATTACTGCTACGAGTGGCACCTTTCTTTGTGTGCTTTGTTTGTTTTCCTTTAATACAATCAATACACACATTTAAATCTGTAAAATCAAGACTCGGCAATACATCACATTTTACGAGTCGTTGAATACGCTCTTTTGATATGTGACCTAAGCGTTTGTGCCACAAATAAGCAGATTTTTCATCAATGAAAGCTCTTTTCATTCCAACATTGTAATTCTCATTAATGGATTTCACATAATCATCATTTAAATCTAATTTGTATAAACCATCAATCAAACTGCCATTACCAATTAAGCAATTATCTTTATACACACTAAACAATCCAGATCCAAATTTAAATGTATACATACAATTATCCATTTTCGAGATAGATAACAAGTTCCTCGAAAATGACGGAATATACATACAATCATACAAATCCAAATAGTAACCAGTTTTCATTACAAGTCGGTATGTACCAACACCTTCTACTGGAACTTTAGACTTGTTTCCCATTATCACGAACCGCTCACTTGCGTGGTTTGTGGTTTGGATCGAAAGAAATCCCTGTAAGTTGTTAGAAATGTGAGTAGTAGAACCTGAATCAACCCACCAAGTATTCTTTGGAACATCAATTAAATGTGATTCATATGTAACAAAAGTATTATTCATACCTTTCTTTTCGAACCACTGTTTACGCTTCGGGCAATCTTTCTTAATGTGTCCCGTCTTGTGACAGAAGTGACACTTACCCTTAGCTCCAACTTTCATGGCAGAGTTACTTTTATTCTTGCCTTTAGAACTTGATGATTTGCCTTTAGAACTACCCGCTTCATGATCATTTGCAAAGTTGACAGTGTGAGGCTTATACGGTCCAAGACGCCTCGACTCCTCAATTAATTGATTAGTCAATTCATTTAATGTCCACACATCCTTGTTCAGATTATAAGTCATGTGGAACGGACCATAAACTTCTTTCGGTAATGAGTTTATGATGAATTGAATAACAAAAGAGTCATCAACTGTCATACCTATAGTTTTGAGTTTGGCAACTAGGGAAGTCATCTCCAAAATGTGATCATGCATAGTACTCTTACCATCGTACTTCATGGTGGTAAGTTGAGCCATAAGTGTACTAGCTAATGATTTATCAGCAGTTTTGGATCTTTTCTTTAACTCTTCCATAAATTCCTTAGCTGTCTCAACTTCGGGAAGCGAAACTTTAATGTTCCCCGCAACAGTCATTTTCATAAACATGAGGCACAACCTGTTAGAACGAATCCAGTTGTTCATGAGATTTTTCTCAGCAGTTAAACTGGTCCTCGTTAGTGCCGGTGGCTTGTCTTCCAGTAATGCCAGATCTAGGTCTAGCGCCCCAAGATGGAAACTCACTTGCTCAGACCATTCAGCAAAGTTAAGTCCATTATAGACAACCACAGAACTTGCATGCGATTGCATTGAGACAGGGAATGGAGCTAAATTCCATAAAAGAAAGGACAAGGAAAAACTTTAATTAGATCATATAATTGACTTAGAAATAGGAAACTTTAAGGTGAACACTTTAATTCCTATTTTATAACTTAAACTCAGATTCGGAAGAAACAACTACTTTAAAATTAATATCATAATTACCCTTTGGGGCTTATTACCATATTAAAAACTTTAATGAATAAATAATATAACTATAATATATCTATTCTAATTCTATTCTTTAATTGGTATTCAATTGTCGTTAGTTCAAATTGTCATCTTTGGATGATCAACTACTAACTTAATAATTAAAACACCACTTATTTTTGAATAAACACAATTTGTGATAATCTTTGGACTATCCAATAAAAATTATGTAAATTCATAATAAACTAGTTATATTTGCGTTAATATAGGGTACCATTATCATTAATATATAACTAGATATTAACCATAATTATTCGGCTCAAAATCAAAATATTTCAATAAATTTGGGTAGAATCAACAGTGGAGATCGTTACCTAACGAACTCTGATCGTTAATAACGATTTCTGAAAACTGTGAAATTTCGAAAAAATCTCTACTGATCGTTATTAACGGTCCAGACCGTCAACAACGTTCTTACATCGTTATTAACGAACTCATTTATATTTCAAAATTTCGTAATATTTGCACAGATCGTTATTAACGATCCTGATCGTTATTAACGAACTATACAACCCAAATAAAAAATCAAAAACTCCAGTGGAGATCGTTATTTAACGTTCATGATCGTTATTAACGATCTCAATTCAGTTCAAAATTTTGAAAATTAACACTGATCGTTATTAACGATATATGATCGTTAATAACGTTCTCTCTCATTCAGTTCAAAATTTCGTTAATCTATACTGATCGTTAATAACGGTCTAGATCGTTATTAACGATCTTGACATCTTTTCAAAGAATTTCTCGTTTTCTACTGTTCTGATCAATTCTTTCAACCATGAAACTGGAATTTGGCCTAAATATTTTGATTATCCATAATTCAAACTATTTCTCATAATCCAATCACTTTGGCAATCAAAATTATGAAGAAAAAGTTCAATTGAACCGAAAACCGTTATTGGCCCCTAAATTAAGCAATTCATCAAACTTTCATGGAATTTTATGGAATTCTTCAACCATGCTCTGATACCACATGTAATATGATATTTGCAATAATTCATATCACATAACAATTCAACTTTAATAAACAATTATCATCTTTAATCATCTATAATGCGGAAAGGTCAATCAATTAGTGAGCAACCTTTAGGACCTTTAGAATTCCATAAAATCACCAAAAACCTCTATAAAATTAACACTAATATAGGGGTTTACCTTTGTCCATGATTGCTATAATTTCTCCTTGCGAGAAGTGCTTTTCCGGATGAGAAACTTCAAGAAAACTGCACCAACGTCTTGCTGGAATTTTCTGCACCTTGCGTGTTTTCCTTGTTGTGCAGCCCTCCTTACAACCTTCCTTGAAGAGAGTTGATTTCCTGCACAAGGAGATGTTTCTCTCTCTTTCTATTGTGCTCTAGGATGGTGGTCTCCTTTCAGTCAAGAGCAAAAAACGTTTTTACAATTATGTTTTCTGTTATGGCATAGGAGAGAGAGGACATTCCTTATTAGAGAGTTCTATTTAATCTCAGCCACCAAAGATTAATAGATGCAATGAGGAGGCTCCATCCAATGGCTATAATTAATCAAGAGATTACTCTAATTGGACTGGGCCATCAATCTTTAATTAATTATGGGCTAGACTTTAATCCATAATTAATAATTCTTACACGAATTTCATAGCTAAGTCATCTTTAATGTTATATATAACCTGCGAAAGACAACAAAATTTGAAATAACCTACGTACATATAAAGTTCAAGGAATTAAGGTTTTAGAGTTCAAGGTTCAAGGTTTTACCTTAATTTGATTCCACAAATCTTTTTTATCATCTTCGGTTAGATGTCTCCACCTCTTCACATTACAATGAACGTGCGTTCTAGTGAAAACACCAAGCCATCCAATCCAAGCCCTTTTACCTTTCCCTTTAGCATCGAATTCGATGTGCTTGTCCTCAGGTTGTGCGTCCCCAACCTTCTTAGCGGTGTTTTTTCCTCTCGGCTTATTTTGAGACATTCCTAATAATAATTTTATAAAAGGTAGCAATTAGATTAATTCAATTGAACAATGACAGGATTCACACAAAGTGGACTCAGGATTCACAGCAAGATCACTACCTTTTCGGTTAACACAGCTATATAACAAAAAAAGATAAGGTGGATATTGGCACTACAAACAATTTACTTAAGCTGATATGCATAAAACAACAGCATATATCTGAACAGTTGGTCATAGGCATGAACCGCCATACCACCACAAGCTCCAACCTTTCGAGCAAAAATGAGAATTCTGATTTCTATTTCAATACTCTCACCCAAAAAAGCGTGGTCTCATCAAAGACAGAAGCTTGCGAGAATTCCAAGTGGCATGGGATGATTGGTAATTTCAGAAATCCTGAAGGTCAATTTGAGCAAACTGATGATGCATTTCTTGTGGATAAAAGCATATCTATTGAAGGTAAAAACATAGCTAATAATGGACAGCAGTCTTGTTAAACAAAATGCTGAGTGTAATGAACATTTATATGGAGGTATTCTTACACCAAACTTGAAGATTCTCTGTCTGTTTTCCAACTCGAGAGAAAAAAAGGAGAAAGTTTCTAATTGTTTTTCAACTCGAAAGAAAGAAAACCAGACATAATTAACATTGTGGATGTGCTCTAATTAAAAGAAAATACTAATATCGCGCCTAATTTGTTGCCAAATCGGGTGTTTTGGAGCAAATGGTTCAATCGTATGGTATCAAATATAGTAAATCCCGAATTCAAATTCCACTAGGCAACTTTCATGAAATATTCAGTTGTATTAATAGCAAATCAGCAACCAACAAAATAGAGATGTTTTACTGAAATAGTTTACAATTCCTTACAATTCCAGCTGTGATGGTATTTTGCAGCGGCCTAGTAGTCGAGGAGAGCGGAGGACGCACCGGAGGCGAAGCAATGGAGGAGAGGGGAGGACGCAACAGCCTAGTAGTCGAGGAGAGCGGAGGACGCACCAGAGGCGAGGCAATGGAGGAGAGCGACTAGCGGAGGACGCAGGGTTCACCAAGTGAATCCATTCATGTCAAAACCTTGATGGATAATCACGTTCAAGGAGGGACCTTTTGCTAGCCGTCTCAAGGTCTCGTTCTTCGATCCTTTCAGTTTTTCCTTGAACCATTGCGTAAATGCTCTATTATGTTCCTTTATGACCCAATCAGGACGACCCGACCGATTTTGCATCCTTAACTCGGCAAGATGCTCCTCCATATAAGGAGACATTTTCGCCGTTTCGGAAAGAACTTTGAAGTGTGCTTTTTCTAATAGGTCATCATCCACCACCTTGGTTACCGATCCCTTTCTACCAAATTCTTGTAGTCTACCCTCGTGTACTCGTTTCGGAAGTCCAATGGATTCAAGTCCAGACATGTGTTCGGTGTAGAACTCAATAACCTCTTCTCCACTGTAACCTTCGACTATGCTCCCTTCAGGCCGAGAACGACTTCGGCATAATCCTTTCAGGTCACCCATGCCTCTCTCGAAAGGATACATGTAATGTAAAAACATTGGTCCTAGAAACCTTATCTCTCTCACCAGATGAATGCTCAGATGAACCATTACGTCAAAAAATGACGGCGGGAAATACATCTCTAACTCGCAGATCTAGCTCGCAGATGGTCTGCACCATGTAGGACTGCAATTTTCCCAATTTTCCGACATTAATCTCCTTGGAGCAAATCGAGTTGAAGAAAAAACACAACTTGGTGATGGTCGTTCTTACATTCGGTTTCAAAATCCCTCGAATTGCTACTGGAAGTAACTGTGTCAACAAGACATGGTAATCATGTGACTTCATTCTGATCAATTTCATTTCCTTCATTGACACCTTTGCCGAGATATTCGAGGAATAACCTATTGGAACCTTAATGCCCTTTAAGCACCCCAACAAGCTCTCTTTATGCTTCTTTGATAGCGTCCAACTTGCTGTGGGTAGGTATGTCCGGTTGTCTCCCACCACTGGGGCCAGATCTGGTCGCATCCTCAATTCGAACATGTCTTTTCTCGTTTTTATTCCATCTTTTGTCTTACTCGGAATGTTCAACAACAAACCAATGATACTATCGGGTTCAAACCCTGCTGCTGAAATTTTTTTTTGAAATGAAATTAAAAAATTCTTGTTTACTTAAATATTTAGAAATGACAAGTAATTAATTAACAAATTACAAATATCTAGAAAATGACAAGTAATTAATTAAAAAGTTATAAATATCTAGAAAATGACAAGTAATTACAAAATTACAAATATCTAAAGAATGACAAATTACATCAAAATTTATATCAAATTGCATTAAAGTTTTCCTAAATAAAAATTAAGTTCCAAAAAGTGTTTGAACCTGCATTCATGATCGAAAAAAGCATGAAAGTGTTAGAGAAGAAATTCATAAAAGAACTAAGTAATTTTAATGAAAATTGCATACTCACAAAGGACTATGTTTTTTTCGCTTTATGACTTTTAACCCACACTGCTTCGTCGTGATCCGAAGACAAAATAAAAAAGGCATATTAGCAATTGCAAAATAAGAAAAAAATGTTGGATGATTAAAAGTACAACTAAAATGAAACATACCTCCTTTATGAGGTGGTTTGTCGCAATTCTCGACTGGATCGGACTCAATACCACTTGAAAATGGCGGGACTTCTTCCAATTTATCGTATTCTATTTCGTCGGTGTCATTGCCTACACCAACAATTCGTCGTTTTCCCTCGAGAACCACATGCCTCTTTTTGTCGGCCAGATCAACTTGCTTTACTTGTTTATTTGCAAGTATGAAAGGTTCATCCCGATAACTCACTCGGTTCATGTCGACTGTTGTGAATTTAATAGGTTGTTCTACCTTGACACAATCTGGGTTGAACCATTCGCACAGAAATAAAGGAGTCCTGAATGTTAGATAATCAAGTTCCCAAATCTCCTCAATTCTGCCATAATACGATTTTGTCTTACCGCCACCAGGTGGTACGGCTTCTATTATTACTCTGCAATTCTGCACCGTGCTCTTTTTGTCTTGGTTCTTGGTGTACCAAGTGAATCCATTCATGTCAAAACCTTGATGGATAATCACGTTCAAGGAGGGACCTTTTGCTAGCCGTCTCAAGGTCTCGTTCTTCGATGCTTTCAGTTTTTCCTTGAACCATTGCGTAAATGCTCTATTATGTTCCTTTATGACCCAATCAGGACGACCCGACCGATTTTGCATCCTTAACTCGACAAGATGCTCCTCCATATAAGGAGACACTTCCGCCGTTTCGGAAAGAACTTTGAAGTGTGCTTTTTCTAATAGGTCATCATCCACCACCTTGGTTACCGATCCCTTTCTACCAAATTCTTGTAGTCTACCCTCGTGTACTCGTTTCGGAAGTCCAATGGATTCAAGTCCAGACATGTGTTCGGTGTAGAACTCAATAACCTCTTCTCCACTGTAACCTTCGACTATGCTCCCTTCAGGCCGAGAATGACTTCGGCATAATCCTTTCAGGTCACCCATGCCTCTCTCGAAATGATACATGTAATGTAAAAACATTGGTCCTAGAAACCTTATCTCTCTCACCAGATGAATGCTCAGATGAACCATTACGTCAAAAAATGACGGCGGGAAATACATCTCTAGCTCGCAGATGGTCTGCACCATGTAGGACTGCAATTTTCCCAATTTTCCGACATTAATCTCCTTGGAGCAAATCGAGTTGAAGAAAAAACACAACTTGGTGATGGTCGTTCTTACATTCGGTTTCAAAATCCCTCGAATTGCTACTGGAAGTAACTGTGTCAACAAGACATGGTAATCATGTGACTTCATTCCGATCAATTTCATTTCCTTCATTGACACCTTTGCCGAGATATTCGAGGAATAACCTATTGGAACCTTAATGCCCTTTAAGCACCCCAACAAGCTCTCTTTATGCTTCTTTGATAGCGTCCAACTTGCTGTGGGTAGGTATGTCCGGTTGTCTCCCACCACTGGGGCCAGATCTGGTCGCATCCTCAATTCGAATGTCTTTTCTCGTTTTTATTCCATCTTTTGTCTTACCCGAAATGTTCAACAACAAACCAATGATACTATCGGCTACGTTCTTAATGATGTGCATCCATCCAAGCAATGCCTAACCTCCAAATGTTTCCAGTAAGGGAGATTCCAGAATATGGACTTCTTTTTCCATAACGAGTCTTTTAGAGAGCTATTGTTGGATTTTTTTCCCAAACTGGACCATGATATCTTTCACCTCCTCATAAACCTTTTTGATCGGTGTTGGTTGCTTTGTTTTCTTCTTCTCTTCTGTCCCATCGAATTTCGTGGTCCAACCCTGATAGCGGTGATCCTCACAAAGGTATTTTCGATGCCCCATATAAATGTTCTTTTTATAATTGGACAAGCATATGGAATGCGTGTCTTCTCGACAAACGAAACACGCTTTGGCACCTTTATTCTTGTAACTAGATAAGTTCCCGAGTGCAGGATAATCATTGATCGTACATAAAATCATGACACGAAGAGGAAAGTGTTCTTTCAGATCTGCATCGTACACCTCCACTCATTTCCATAATTTTGGAGGTCATCCATTAATGGTGCCAAGAAAACGTCTATATCATTTCCTGATTGTTTTGGACCTGAAATCAACAACGGCATCATCATGTACTTTCTCTTCATGCACAGCCATGTAGGAAGGTTATACACACACAGTAGCACCGGCCATGTGCTGCTACTCATGTTGCCGTAAGGATTCATTACGTCCTTACATAAACCCAATCTTAAATTTCTCGGCTCGCCCCCAAAAGTAGCAAATTTTCTATCTATGTTCCTCCATTCGGGAGAGTCGGCAGGGTGCCTTAATTTTCCATCTCTTTTTCTAGAATCATGATTCTACTTTAAATATTTGGCATCTTTCGGGTTCATGAAGAGACGCCGGAACCTTGGTATTATCGGTAGGTACCATATCACTTTCGCAGGTGATTTTTTCTTCTTTTCATTATTGGTAGGTACTATATCACTTTCATCATCATCGCCCCTCGATTTGTACCGTGATGCATTACACGTTGGGCATCTATCGAGGTTGCTGTACTCTTTTCTGTAAAGAATGTAGTCATTCGGACATGCATGAATTCTCTCTACCTCCATGCTCAACGGACACAACAGTTTCTTCGCATAGTAAGTTGAATCCGGTAACACATTTTTTTCTGACAACATGTCTCCCAAAAGTTTGAGTAAAGATGTAAAACTCTTATCGCTCCATCCATTCTTCGCTTTCAGGTTATACAATTAGAAAATCACAGATAATTTCGAATATTTCGTGCAATCAGGATATAAAGGTACATTAGATTCATGCAGAAATAAGTCACTTATGATTTCGGGAATATAAGCACAATCATTTTCGACATCACTCATTATTTCATCCAATCCAATATCATTGTTTTCAACATTTTCATCCATTACATTCTCAACATTTTCATCCATTACATTCTCAATATTTTCATACACAACATTCTCAATATTTTCTACTCGACTCGTCCCAATTGCTTCTGCCGATCTTTTGGCTCGCTCTCCGTGCCATATCCATCGAGTGTAACATCTCATTATTCCATTCTTAATCAAATGCAACTCAACTTCTTCGACATCCAAACGCCGCAAGTTCTGACATTTTGAACATGGATAGAAAAGTGTATCATCACCCTGCAATTTCATGTATTCTGTGGCACACTTAAAAAATTCTCCAATGCTACGTGCCATCTGAAAATTGAATTATTCTTTTGTTAATTGTACGGTATGGGTTATTGATCGAGAGCTCCACATAAGTTTTTGGACTGGCCAACAATCCTAACCCACTCTTTGAAAACTGTCTCATATTAGTGAACATATGATAGGTGCAATCTGGTGTTTGCAAAAAATTCAACAGCATTTCCCCTCAGCTCCCCGAATACGCCGACGCATATTTGCATTTGCGCACGTATTCGTGGGAACAATAGAAAAAATGATGAACCGAATTCTTCGCAAACACCAGATTGCAACTATCATATGTCCACTAATCCTAAATGAGACAAATTGTTCAAAGAGCGGTCCCGACAGGGACCATTCGAGATTAATCCCTATTGGATTAATCTCGAACGGACAAGACCTAAATTAGTTAATGTTCTGATATTTTGGTCCTATATGACAATACCTACTTATATAAATACATATAAATATATATAGTTAAATATATATATATTTAGACATATATATATAACCATATGCAATGCATGCATGCAAATTAATTATATACTAATTATCTATAAATTAAACAAAAATTAAATAGAGTAGTGATCATATTGAAGATCAACCTCGATCAACTATCGTCGATCAAAAAGAGATGCAATGAAGATGGAAGGTGCTCGCTCAATTAATCACTGCATTAAAGAAAGATGACATATTATTAGCAAATCTACAACAAAATATAAAACACAATTACATTCATGCATGATTTTAAATAATTAATAAAAAAACGAAATATGTATTAATAATTAGAAATTTACCTCTAAATTTGATGGAGAGTATTTTGACCACTTGCTAAATCTAGATTTTGATAGTTTAATAACAATATTTCAGCTCAACTTCAATGGTGCGCACCAGCAATAAATTCTCCATTAATGGCACTAGCAAACAGCAGCTCATCAATTTGGCGATTGGGGAGGAGAATTAGTTTTTTTTATCACAACAGCGGATAACATCATAAAACCGCTGATAACATCATAAAACAACGAATAATCTGTTTTAACTACTTTACGTTTGAGTAGCAAAAAATCCATAATTCGTAATTAGTTCGAGTTCAATTCGAATCAGTATCAAATCAAATCAAACTTCACACAGTTCGTTCGAAATTTGTTCTATTTCAAATCAAACTCAAACACAAGCCAGTTCGTCCGAGTTTTTAATTACTAGTTCAAAATTGATTTCAACTCAAATGAAACTCAATTTTTTTTGCAAACACTTGAAATATTTTGGCGACTTTTTAATTACTTTCAAATTTTAGATTTTTAATCCAAAATTTAATTTTGTTAAAAATCACATTAATTTGCATTTTTTGGAATTTTGTGAAATTATATAGAGTTATTTTGAAATTTTGAAATTAAAAAAATAATAAATTCATGACATGTCCGTACCCGCCATGTTCCAACCCGACGGGTCAAAGAGCGAGTTAAAGTCATCATCCCGAATTCAACTCGTCTCAACATATCATGTCCTGTTTAACCCGTCTCACCCATAAACTCGTACCCGTAAAATTCGTGACCCGACAACATGTGCTCATGCCCGCCCGTTGAGTAAACACTACATGCAAGTCTTTATATTTCAATTTGCAGCAAAACTGCTATAACATTTCTAATATGAAAAATTGCACCAAAATTTGTGCAGATTTGTAATATAAAGACTTGGAAGCGAAAAGATTAGCAAAGCAAAGCAAATATATTAGCGAAACAAAGCAAAGTGATTTTGTCTTGTAGCAGAGGCGGTTAAGGAGAGCAGTTAAGGGGAGCTGTTAGCAACTCTCTTATGAAAAAATGGTGACACTGTTTGGAAAAGAAAAGAAAATACTTCTTGACCTCTCAATTCATGCAATTTGCATTATATGGAACTCTAGGGTACTCACTTCTCTTCACAAATATTAGTTGCCTTCACCATTTGCACTGCTGCCTGAACCTCTCCTGCTCACCGTAGTGTTTTTCAGTATCTACACAAACATTTAAAGACACATATCATCAAATTATCAAGAAATAAAAGAGTTAATACTATTGATGATAACAGTACGTAGGTAGCTAGTGAGTAAAATTTTACCCAATTAAATGCCCTATTAAAAGACAACAAATGGAACCTTCTGAATTTTTCAAATTGATCAGAATATCCAATTAGTAATGATTGCTTTATAATGTAGGCACTTGCATGAATGATAGATGGTGATAACTCGTCAACCTCAAAGCACACCAAATGCAACACAAATGGACATTCTTATTTTAAATTCGAATTTATCAAACATTCAAATTTATATGAGAAACAAAGCCATCTTTTTCAAGCAATATCCAAACTGTGGTCGATTAACTTGTTTATACTTGAACGATAAATAATGAACATGTAGAGAGGACGAGTTCCACTTGTATAACTTGCAAATTGTGTGAACAAAAATAAATCTCTTAAAAACTTCTAATTTACATCTAGTAAGTACCACAAAACACACTTTGGTTTTATCTGGTATCTTCAAGATACTGCAAAATTCTCATGATCGCAACTACTTACATCCAGTTGTCGCAATATAAAAATGCAGTAACAGTACTAAAACATCATATAAAAATGGTTTTCCCAATCACTAATAATGTGGTTTTGCTTTGTGCAGTCCTTTTGATTGAATATAAAACAGAATAAACCAAGTAGAAAGGATTCCGACTGTACATAAAGTTAGATGCAACTTTAGATTCCAAGGCTTAGTTCAGGTCCTATCAGGATATTCTACTGGGGAAAATTAATGTAATGAGGAACTTACCTTACGAACGCTACAGTGCTCCGTGTTTTGCCTCTCCAGTTCCTCCGCCGTCACTGACGCGCGGGACCCACGCTTTGACTTTAGGGGGGCTGTTCTTTTTGGGGCATCTCAGAGGCAAAACTTGGAGCACCGTAGCTTTTTCCCTTACCATAAATGTACTTATTAGGTGGTTAGGACTTAGGAGTACCAATAAGTTAAGGATTAATATTTGGTTGGGTACCCCGTAAGGTGAAATAGCAATCGAATGGTTCATATTACTTCAAGATTTGCATGCACAAATCTTGAGGTTATATGAATCATTCGATTGCTATTTCCCCACACAGAGTATTCCACCGGATGTGAATTCATAAGTTAAACACCCTAAAACTGAAATCTATATTAAATTGATAAAAAGTGTTTTACTCGAAATAAGTAAAAAAAGAAAAAGAGAAGAGTATTCGTTCATTTAAATGTACACAGTGGGCTCCATGCATAGGCTACAAATAACTCTACCAAATCTAAGACGGCAAAGGTTACTTTCAAATCGAAATAGCAGAAGGAACATAACCAGTGATGCTGCTTTAACTGGTCCACAGCTATTAGTCTCCATGCTAATTTCATTTGTTTCTAAATCTTTTTTGAATTGTATCTCTTGAATTTTCTTATCGATGTTTATTTGTTTCTTTACATTTTAATTATTTTGAATTGGCATTAATTTTGAGCCAAAGCTATGCAGCTTTGTACATACAAGTCCAGGAAATGTATGCTGATTTTTGAGGAAATTGCAGTAATGGTTACCCCTGCTTGATTACTCTATTACCGTCTCCTTATATGAACCTTCCATCTCGATTATCCTCTTTAGGCTTAATGATATGCCAAGGTACAACAGAAGAAAAACAAAACAATATCACAACTTACCTGGCGAAGCATATTATTCTCATTGTGAAGAGTAGAAACACGCTCTTCAAGTTCAGAATTCTTGTTTTCCAACTCTTTGACCCGTGCTTCCAGGTCGTTCAAGTATGCTTTCTTTCTCTCCCTTGCTTGCTGTGCTGACACTCTATTTCTCAGCAACCTTTTCCATTGTTCAGAATTTCAACATATATAAGTATCAACTCCATCAGTCACTGCCGTACAATATCTCTTTTGCATATTATTATATAGTCAGGTTACATGTTAATCATGCTTCAATTTTCAAAAAGAAAACCCTCTAACCTTTTGAGGCGCTTGTGCTCTTTATCAGCAGGAGCCCTTCCCCTTCTTTTCTGGCCCGGCTGGGCCGACGACTGGGCCTTATCGAGTCCAGCCGTTGCAGTCCCCCGTCCTGATGTAGACGGCCCCTTCTTTTGAGCTTCGCTGTGAAAATGAAACTATTGAATATTTGAATACGGGGAATTCTGTTACGAGACATTTAGCAATAGACGTAGGATTACCAGAATTCCTATATTATATATCCAAAAAATAATAAAGAAAGCCTTAACACATATAAAAAAATGCACTTTAATTCTTTGACATTCAAGAATAATAAACTAGAAACGTATGAACGCTTTTCTATCCTGACCATCAAATCCTCATAATCACTACAACAAACTGGACCATCAGACACCGTATCTGAGATCGGCCCATCAAATGTCGCAGAAGGCCTTCACTTAGCGGGCCAGCACGCGAATTTATTCGGCCTGCGACGATCAATCCTGCGTCGCCATTTCAATTTTTTTTGTCATGCTTACAGTCTCGCTACTGTCGTTTCTCCAAAACCCTAACAACCGTCGCTACCATCTCCGATTGTTTCACTTTCACCAGTCTCGCTACCACCTCTTCTCTCTCTACCACGTCCGATCTCGTCAAAGGGAAGAACAGTTCGACCTCCGATCTCGTCAAAGGAATTCATGCGATCTAGTCCCTCCGCGATTCTCTCTCTACGCACAGAATGGCGATTCGTCTCTCCACCCATCCACTCCAAGTCGCCAAGTGCCCACAAGCGGTCTCTCTCCGTCTCTCTGTCGATCTCCGTTTCCCAGGTGAACAAAGGTTTCAGTGTAAGTAACAATTATCTTTTATATTTTCTCCTTATTATACAGAAGTTTTTCATGAAATACTAAAATCTTGAACAATCCATCTATCAATCCATCGATCAGGTTATAAGCTTTTTCCCTAAAGGTGGCGAGAGAGAGAAAATAGGTGAGGTGAGGCGGAGGCAAGTGCTTCCATCTATCAACCCATCGATCAGGTTATAAGATTTCCCCCCTGCTTAGTCCTTGTGCTTTTTTGCTCCGTATTTAATTGTCTCAGCTGTAGTGTGTGCATCCATCTTGCCTGACAATGGACAAAGGAGATTCAGGGATGCATGAGTACTCAAGGAGATGTGGGCCTAAATAATAAGGTCCAACCACCATGGAAGCTTGGAATCAACAGCAGCAACAGCAGTGGTGGCAGCCACAATAGATCTCACCAAAGCCATAGCCCTGAGAAAACCAGGTTGGCAACAGTTGGCACCACCAAAAGTGTGCGTTGCAGCTCTACCAGAACCTTTGGTACAAGGCCATTTGAAGAGAGACAACAGAATTATTTATTGTGCTATGAGCAGTAAACATAACAGTTCAATTTTCCTTTATTGCTGCAGCGGATGAACATATGAGAAGCTAGGGAGAAGCTATTCACAAGCTGAGAGCTAAGGTTGTACTGAATGCTGAGGCATGGATGAATCAAAACAGAATGATATATGGGTTGGTCTTCTGTGTTGGCAGTGATCGCTGGGTTCACAGCCGTGTTATTGTCCATAAAGTGCAATTCTGGCCAAGCTCTTGGATCAGGTTTTGTTGGCAAGGGGTTATCGAATTTCTTCTGACAAGTATTTCTTCATAATTTTAAATATTTGGTAAAAACAAGTCTTTTTTTTAAGAATAAGTATTTCTTTATAATTTATTTGTTTCTTACATATGTTGTTCTTTGTTGTCATCTATAAGAAAACCAAATCTTCTCATAAGTGTTTTATCTTTTTTATGCAAAGAAACTTATTATGTTGTTGTTACCTGGGATGATGCTTCCTAATTGCACAATTGATATGGTTGATTAAGGTTTGATTGATGAAATATGGTGACATTTGGGTTATATAGTTTACGAGACACGGAAAGGAGGGAGGTATAACTGAGCTTGCGGGTGGGGTAGGGAAGAACCAGATTAGTGGCACAACTAAATAATTCTCAAACATGTTTGATTTACAATGGCTTCAAATCATACTGCATGACTGCATGTTATTCTAACCATCAGGTTCCTCAATATAGCTCATTTCAATCATTTTATTATTTTATTTAATTCAGAATTGATTAGACGAATATCATTATTAGCTTATAAGATTATTTTGAATGTAATTTCAGTTGTTCTTCGTTAAGAGGTCAAGTTTCACACTAAACCAAAAGTGCATATTATTCCAAGCATCAGGTTTTACAGTAGAATTCTATTATTTTATTTTTGCTTCAAATCTGAATTTATTATACAAATATTATTTTTTAAGATATTTATACATATATTGAGACGTTTTGCTTCATGAGGTGAAAATTTCACAGTGAATAAAAAATTGCATGTTATTCTAAGCGGTAAGTTGTACAGTCAAAGTTATTTTGATCATTTTATTTCTTCAATTTTGAATTCATTATATAAATATCATTATTTGCTTTTCAGACATAGCCAAAGCCATTTTCCTTCATGAGATGGGAACTTCAATGTTAACCAAAAGCCACGTTATTTTGAATGTCATGTTGTACAATAAGGCTCCTTTCAATCATTTTATTTTTTTTCTCCTTTTTAAGAAGAGGTCGAGCAAGCACGTCAGAACCAAAGAAAAGCATAAAATTATTTCTAGTTTTCAATCTGAAATCCATCTTTTTTACAAATATCAGATCTCAAGGGCAATAGAAGATGTGTACC
>CAXKVX010002872.1:0-60881 GCA_964058865.1 Eleocharis quinqueflora | reverse complement strand
AATGCAATTTTGAATAAAGATTCGAGTTTGAACATTCATAAACAAATAGGCAAATAGCTAGTATATTTATATAACAAGAGGGGCCATGAATCAAATTATATTGGAGAAAATACTCTGGCTTTAAACATTTATTAGCGCATTGAAAAATTTAATGGGTTGTTCCTAGCTGATTGAGCTTGCAACCACTAACATATGGGAAATTTGTCTAAATGCTACTCAATAACAGAGTAATTGTTGAAATGTCACTTAATCGTAAATTACTCAAATATCATTAAATTTCATATTAGTTTGTCAAAATACCATTATCTCTATTTTAATACAATTAAAAATAAATAAATAAATAAAAATATACCCAAAATATCCTTCATCTCTTCGTTGTACCTCCCTACATCCTCTCCTACCACTTCTTCCCTTATGTCGAAACCTGCCTCCTTGGCCCTCTCTGCTTTAGCCTGCAGGACCCATCACCTTGACCTTCTCCCTTGTGGGGCGCACATCCATCTTTGCTATTGGGCCATATGCGCATGAAACACATTTGTGTTAGTATTAGATTGGGGGGAGAACAAAGGTCAACTATTAATACAGAAGCGTTTACAATAATTAAATTTCATGCTTTTAAATCTTAATCATTTAGCTAAGATTTCAGCAAGTTAATATTAAGAGCAATTGAGCAATTCTAAAATAACAAAGTGCAAAAAATAGTAAAGAGAGAGAGTAAAGAGCAAGAACACAAGAACACACGATATAATGTGGTTCAGCCTACAAACAAACTAAGTCTACATCCACGAAACTCCCGAAACGAAAACTTCCTTCCGAGACTGATTCCACTAAACAATAAGTGTTCTTTACAATAGAGAATCTATCTTTGATTTCTTCTCAATAAGCAAACAAATCTTAGATTCTTAAACCTATGCAAGCGGCTACACCACTCTATAAGGTAAAAGGTCTGATTGACTACACAATTAAGGACAGTGATGCACTACTTGACAACACGAATATAGTGCACCAAATGCTAGCTAGAAACTAGGAAGAAAGAAGTGTTCTCGAATTGACAATTCGATTGTAGTAGCTATCATAAATCTCTCAGGCTAGGCAGTTGTAGGACAAGGCTCTATTGCTCTTTATGGTGCTCTATTGCTCCTTATGGTGCTCAATTGAATGCTTGAAAGCTTGGGGGTTTAGGTGTCTTCCAGGTTCGTCTCTCCAATGTATATATAGGCTGAGCACATCTTGGAGTCTTGAAATTGGCCTCATGCGTTACAGAATTCTATGATGCATTACAGAACCCGTTATAAAGGGTTGGCACCTTTTCAGAAATGCCCTTTTGTGCTTCTTCCACTGACTTTTGGGCCATCTTGAACAGAAATCCATTGTGACGGGTTGGAGACCCATTATGACGGGTTGAGAACCTATTGTGACGCGTCTGGGAAGCATTACAATAACGCATGGCTCTGAAAAATGCCTCTCTGCTAAGCTCTTCTCCTCATAACCACTTGTGACGAGTTAGACACCCATTATTACAGGTTGGCCATGCGTTATGACAATGCATGACTCTGGAAATGTCCATTGTGCTTGCTCTTGATGTCTTTGATGTTGTCATGACTTGTATATGCATATTTGAGCTTTTGCATCTTCATTGTGTACCTGTGTTAACCTGCATCTCAACAAAACTCAATAGTGCAAGATTAGTACTGAGTTGTTTTTGTAAATTATCAAACAATATATGAGTTTAATCCTACAAACTCTTCATTTTGACAATTTGCAGAACCATATGTGATGTACATAATATATGATGCACATCATTATATGTCTCCTCTTTTTTGTAAAGTATTGCAAAAGACTCAATTATAAAAGCTCTCTTGATTTTTTTGCATATGATCATATAAGCAAGTCAGGTTTTAAATTTTGCTTTCTTTAATGATATAATTTTTACATTTAAAGCACAAGTCATCATTTTCAAATAGAATTTTCAAGAGAGACATCTCGTATGAATAAAAAGCTTGATATTTATTAATTACCAGGAGGAACTCATCCCATGTGTAAATAGACAAGCCATGCTTTTCTACCTCTTGCTTTTGTTCTGTTGAGACTTCTCCAAAACTGACAATTGTTGCAGTAAATTTTAAGAAAGAAAATGCAATTATTCTATGTGATGAAGCCAATCGGAAAAGCACATCTTCATTTATAATTAAACTGGAGCATACTATTTAGAAAATGCATTGTGCTCGGAAGAGTCTTCAAAAGCTGAAAAATGATAAATGATGTCAGTACAAACATGAGATTGTCAATGATCCATAATTGAGGAGTTGTTCATTTATAATGGTGGCTCAATTGGATTTTAGCGTGGGTATCTCTTTTAGCTACTTTTGATATATAGAATTTAAAATATAAATATTATGAATAATTTTTCATGAAATTTGACTTTGTTTCATAAATATTGAATGTAGTTATGAGTAATGTCTATTTTCACTACTGAAACTATTTTCTAAATCCAATTAGTGCAATTCAATTGTAAATCCGCAGACATAATTTATGTTAGTTTTCTAGACTACAAGTTTGTAAGAAGTCTTTTCCTCTCTTAAAAGAGGATAAATGTATCAAAACAAGACATGAAGAATCAAATATACATCATTTTTATTTTTTATAAAAAGATAAAAGTATAAAAAATGCGTAATATGCTTCTGTTGTTGTGCACAGGTACGATTACTATTATAATCATATAATATACTATATATCTATATTAAATTTAAAGAAAAAAAAGCAGGCGATATATGTGATCTAATTTAAGATATATCTTATAAAAAAATACATTTTAAATACAGCTAGCTACTAGACAACCAATTTTTTGATATTCCAGAGCTCAACGCATGTGACTACACTAGGATATATAAAAGCAAAGAATTGTCAATTGAGAAATAGATGTGATTTCCATGATAGTTGCAACGTGATCACCTTGACATTCCCATAGAATTTGTCTCCAAATTTTATAGGAACAGAAAGAGTATGAAGAAATAATTAATTAAAAATATTGAAGAGGACAATTATGCTCCTATAAAATGGGAAATCGAATTCTCTTTTTGCACATCCCTCAAGGTACTTCTGCTCTATCTTAGTTCACCGAGGTTAAACAAACCACGTTAACTATGGTGAGCCGGAAAACCATTATTGCTCTTCTTCTGCTCTGCCTCATTAGCTCAAGCTATGCCAAGGTGCAAGTAGGCTACTACAAAGGCAAATGTGGGACCAAGAATGTTGAATCTATTATCAAGAGTATTGTCGCAGCACGGTGGTCTTATGATCCAGATATCACAGCCTTCCTCCTCCGCCTCTTGTTCCATGACTGCATGGGAAATGGGGTTAGATGTCAATTATCTTATTTCTTAATATATATAATATATATATATGTTTAGGTTGCAAAATGCTTTCACAATTTTACCATGTCATACTTCAAAAGTCCTTCTGGAATCTCTGATAAAATATGATAACTCATATACAGAAATGTGATGCTTCACTGCTGCTGACGGGGTCGAACTCTGAGCAGACTGCCCCGCCAAACTTCACTGTTAAGGGCTACGATTTGATTGAAACCATCAAGGCAGCATTAGAGCAGGCATGCCCTGGCATCGTCTCCTGTTCTGACATCATCACAGCTGCTACTCGAGATGCAGTTGTTCTGGTATATGTTGAAAGCTTTTGTGCAACTTTTTACCTATATTGCTATGTTGATTAGAAGGTAACATATATCATTATGCATGATCCTAAAACTTTTTATATACTTGTCAGGCTGGTGGAAAATATTTTGATGTACCGATGGGAAGAAAGGATGGTTTGGTTGGACTTGCATCCAATGTGAATCTGCCTGCACCAGACATTTCCGTTCCTAATGCAATTGCGTACTACGGGAAGGTGGGATTCAGCGCATTTGAAACAGTTGCTTTGCTAGGTAAATCAAGCACTACTACAATTGCACTCCTATGTTATATACATATGAAATAAATACTAAATGATAAAAGAAACTATTTTAGATGTAACATGTTCTTTTATGATTTCAGGTGGGCATACTGTTGGAGTCACTCACTGCAATGTTATCAAGGACAGACTGTACAACTACAAGGACACTGGAAAGCCTGACCCAAGCTTGAACCCTTTCTATGTTTTCTTCCTCGGTAACATTATTTGCCGAAATAACCCCTCAACCGACAACATGTTCATCTTCCTAGACGGCCCGAGCAGTGTACGCACAGTCGACAACTCCTACTACAAAAATTGTCTAGACGGAAAGGGTGTTCTTCCGGTCGATAATTTTATAGCCTTCCATCCCCTTACCTCTTCATATGTTAAGCAGCTGGCAAGCAATAATGGTTACTTCTTGGATGCCTTCGCCAAGGTAATTGTCAAAATGAGCAAGGTTGGTGTGCTTACTGGAAACCAAGGTGGAATCAGGAAAGTTTGCTCCAAAACCAACTAAGGCGCGGCTCTAAATCTCTTCATTGCTTGTAATTTCTTTTGAGTGTTAATTCTATGATTAGTTCACTCCGATGTTTGTGTGAAGTTTGATCTTTCATTATTTTTGTTCCATTGAGGTACACTGAAATTTCATTTTAATATGGGATATTCCTATTTGATGTAACCATGTAATATGTTTTGTATTAATTTCATTAATTAAGAAAGAATTGACTTATTCAAATGGCTTGTTATATTTTGGAAATCCAACTACATGCTCTTTGATTCCTTAGTTTGTAAAATTGCAACGTTTACTATTTGGGATGTTTTATCTAGCATGCTAATCTTCAGCATTAACAGAAAATGTACTTGAAAGATTGGGATGATAAGTTCACACAAACAGAAAGCAGGAATATTTGATCTGTTTATTTTACATATCTTTAATGGAAAAGGGATCCATTAACAAAATATTTAACAAACAACACCGCTGACCATCAAAAGTGATTAATAATTTAAGCATGCATTGTTAGAACCTAACTGCTGAAAAAGAAAGCCAGAATGGGAAGCCATGTTATGTCTCTATTAATTTTTAAATTTCTAAAATACGGAAGAGAGAAAGAATATACAGGGGTCTGGATTTAACTGATGTTATGTCCCTATTAATTAAAAACTTTTTATTTTTTTTTCAGTGTTAATTTATATCGATGACACAGATGCTCTGTTTTTTTTTTTATTCATTGGCCGTAGGCTCACAGATGCTCTGTTTAGGCCGCCATTTATCGAAATTAAGTTCAGAAGTTTCTGGTAATTCAATATTAACGAACACAAAAACAATTGAAATTATTATTTCCTCTAACAATTGTCATCAGTTTAGTTTAACAAAATCTCGAAGGTTTGTCAGAAGAAAATGAAAATCAAGACTCAATGCAAGAAATTAAATAATAGTGTTCATTCATACTTTCTTGTTTTATTACATAATTAAAGTAAATCAAGCACTGTAGTTATTAGCAAGGTATCCTGCAACTCCATGAACAACCATCAGGACAAACGAAAATGATACGTCATCATGGTCAACCAATGCCCGTATGTTTGGATAACTTGCGGTTGCACCATCGCACTTCGCTGGCACCGCCAAGGCCTCACTTAGCACAGCCTCAGCCTCACTGTACTTCTTGTTTTGGATCGATACAGCCGCACTGTTCAGCTTGGGAATTGCATCTGTGTAGACTTGAACACATGTTTGCACGGCATTTCGTTGAATTGGATCAGATGTGTTATCAAGAAGCCGTCCCATGTTTGCAAGTACCAACGTAGCGTTTTTTACTGCAATGTTGGCTGCAATAACACCAACGCCAGTAATGTCCATGGTGCTACTTTGAGGATCGGTATCAAGGACGGAGTGACATTGCTGCGGCGTGACGTACCAACCACCGACATTGTTGCATAGCTCGTCAAGTTTTGAGAAATCTGCATAGACAGAGAGAGAATGACAGGAGAGAAGGAACAATAGGGAAAAGGATAGGAATCTGGCTGCCATTTTGACGATCGATGCAAAAGTGACGATTCAATAGGATTGTGATTTGGTTATAAAAAGAATTTACCTGCTAAGATTGGTAGTTTGATTTGTTACGGTTTAGAAAGAATTTACTATTTACAGAAGGTATATATGTAATTAATACTTTGATTGATTTCCATGTACGTACGTAGACGTGGGGATGATTTTGCTGGATTTTTCTTAAATGGATATGTTCTGTTATTTTGCCCCTGCATTCTAACAAGGCAATGCAGTGAATAAAGAGAAAATAGCGGATAATATTAATTTGTGCTGGAAATTCTAAAAAAAGAGTAAATTTTTGTGACGAAAAGGCTGGAAGTACAATGTCATTATGTTGTAGCGGGTTGTTTTTGCTCAGGCGAGTTGTTATATAGCAGGCCATATAGCGACACTTTTATTTATGGAGAATGTTTCTTAGATACCACACATTTGATATCAATTATTGATACCGATTTTATTATGCACATTTAGTTGAGTTATCGTGCACATTATTTGAGTTATTATGCATGTTATACCATAACTATTTCAGTACAAAAAATAACATGTATAATTATTTAATTACAAAAAATAGCATGCATAATAACTCAAATAATGTGCACGATAACTCAACTAAAGATGCATAATAAAATAGATAACATGTATAACTATTTCATTACAAATAAAATAACATGCATAATAACTCAAATAATCTACATGATAACTCAACTAAAGATACATAATAAAATCGGTATCAAATATGGTATCTACGTATCAGTTCCCTTTATTTATTTATTTTTTCTGACCTTTTAAGATGAATTGAAAGGTGGATTATTCTTTTTTCTAGGTTGTAATTGTCTTTTTCTTTGATTAATAAAAAATTAGGAGGCAAAACCTCCTCCTTAAAACTAAAAGATACTGATAATTAATAGATGGAAATTCCCTTGAATTACTTGATTATATATTTTTTCATTTAAAAAGGTTTTTAGCTCTATATTTAATTTGCATACGTAATTTCGGGAGCTAATTTAATCTATTTGAAAAATACAACATCTGCTATAACGTTTGAGCAAAAATTACCCACACTGCAAATGATATATGCAAAAATGTTAATCTCGGATGCTTTTTAAATTTTCATCACATTAAAGTTAATTCGATGCAAATACAACAAAACTTGGCTTCTTTTAGATTAAAAGTGGAATAAAGTTAAAAAAAATTGAGAAAATCTTCTAATTTTCTAACCTTATGTCCCTCACTCTCGTCCTCCACTCTCTTTTTTCTTTGTCTTATTTTTATTTTGTCACTTTTTTTATTCTTATTTTTTCATTTTTCTTTTTAAAATATTTTTCTGGTGTTAAGACTAACATCCGAGGCGTTAATATTAACTTCTGTGGTATTCATACTAACTTCACTGTTGTTCATACTAACTTCATAGATGTTCATATTGACTTCTCTGGTGTTCATATAACTTCTAGTATGAACACATTTTACAACTTATCTGAACATTTGTTTTATTTAGTCTGCACACATGTTTTATTTAGTCTGTACATTGTTTTGTTCAAAACATATTTAAAACAGCTAGTATGTACACATCTTTCAACTAGTCTGAACACCTGTTTTATTAAGTCTACATTTCATTCTATGCAAAATAAACTTGAAACAACTAGTTTGAACACCTCTTTTAACTAGTATGAACACATGTTTTATTTAGTCAGAACATCTTTTTTATTTAGTCTGCATCCTATGCATTTTGTGCAAAACATGCTTGAAACAGTGCAAATACAGACTTCAAATAACTAGTATGAACACCTCTTTCAACTAGTCTGAACACATATTTTATTTAGTCTGAACATATATTTTATTTAGTCTGCATCTCATGCATTATGTGCAAAACAGGCTTGAAATAGTGTCAAAACAGACTTGAAACAACTAGTATAAATAGGGGTGCAAACGAGTCAAGCTGGGGCGAACTCGAACTCGGCTCATTATTACAAGTGGTCACGAGCTGAAACTCTCAACTCGAGCTCGGCTCGTTAAGACTAGAGCTCGCTCGAGCTGGCTCATTTGTAGCTTGTTTGCAAGAAAAATGACAAAATAGTTTAAAAAAATAATAAAATTATAAAATCGTGAAAATTCTCTATGTCAAAGATCTATTTAGAGATTATGGTAACCAATTCGACGGTCCAGATTAACTCGTTAAGGTCTCAATACTTACACGAGGCGAGCTTCTCACAGCTCGAGATCGGCTCGTTTACTAACGAGCTGACTCGGCTCGGCTCGTTAACACTCGAGCTGTTAACGAACGAGTTGTTAGCGATTCGATCACGAGCCGAACACAAATGAGTCACGAGTCACAAATAATTTGTGCACCCCTAAGTATAAACACTTATTTTATTTTAGTTGGAACACATCTTTTATTTAGTCCAAGCGCTTATTTTATTTAGTCGCACTACATGCATTCTGTGCAAAATATTCAGGATAGTGTATAGTACGAAAACGTTCAGAAGAATGCGCGTGGTCCAATTTTTCATTTTTATCCGCTTTTGACTCGTTGACTTCCCCTTTTTAGCAAAGTTAGTTAAGAGACAAGAATGAAGGACGGAGACGACTGTTAGTCGATCTCAAAAAAATTACCTTTAATAATAGGATAATTAAAATGTGAATCATGTGAGGATTATTTATCTTGACAGTTTAAGAATTATTAAAAATATATAAATTAGATAAATTCATTAACCACAATACATGCATACAGTTTTGATCGTTTTTATTCGAAAAGTTCAAATAATTTGAAAATTAATTCTGAAACAGAACTTGTTAAATATCATTTTTTCTCTTTAGAAATAATTCCTCATGTTTCACTTTCCTCCTTTTGTCGTCGAAAATTTTGATTCCCTCAAAAAATTTGGATTAATCGTCGGTGTACCCGTTCAAACTTTTAAAATAGCTAATATTCCCATCAAAACAAAAAAGAAAAGCTCATTTCCCCATTAAAATGCAACCTTCTTTCTTTTACCCTCTTTTCTTCATTTAATTCCATAGAAATCTCTTATTAAATTAAAATTGACCAAATTGTCCTTATTTTAGATTAGTAACAAGAACTTTTTAGGACAAAACGTGGGTGCTTGTCTACACAGAACTCGGTGATTAAACACAAGATCAACCATCTGATTTGATACATACATACATACATACATACATACATACATACATACATACATACATACATAGAGGTCGTAATACATGTGTAATTAAGTTTACCAAGCTAAATAGAAATTGTGATTTAAGTCTACCAATCAAATAGAAGCTCAGGCTCCCCTGTCTCTTTATATCCTACAAGTCTAAGGAATGAGATCAGGTTACGCGCGGTATCGCGCTGCACGCGAAGAAAATCGTTTGATTTTTTCGTGATCCATTTCTCAGATCTAAAACTCTTCCTGATAGTCATCTAGACGGTCGAGGCAACGCACGGTACCGTACTGCGCGCGGTAGAAAAACAGAATCCCAAGTCTAATGGTCTTTATGCAGACTTGTTGGTTTCGTCCTGAAAGATAGAAGTATTTATCAGATACACAACACAAATACACGTAGACACCCACTCTTTCAAAAATCAAAATAATAAATAAATAAGATGGATATTTGAAAAGGAACAAGAATTTTATATTTGTATGTTTGATCTCCAGTTGAATTCGCAGAGTTGTGCACTATTTCTCCGAAAATTTTAATAATAAACAAAATAAAAAAAAGATCGAAATGAGAAAAATTCGAAAAAATAACTAAAAGAGGAAATTCGGAATCAAAATATCCGACTCCAACCGGGAACTAAGATTCTGGAATGGAACCGGGATCTAAGATTTCGGTCTATAACCGGATTCTAAGATTCCAATTTAGAACCAGATTCTCAAATTCCGGTCGTGTACATTTCTTTTCCCTTAAATTCACCCGATATCATATCTCTATCGAATCATTAGAGATTCATTTCATATCAACAAAATTTCTGCAAACACAGGCAAGTGAGTTTTTGTCAAATTTGTTCAGAAGAATTTATAGAAGACGAGCAAACTAGTTTTCAGGAAAAAAATTTGGATTATCATCAGGTATGTAAAATTTTACTTAATTATTCTAACTTTTTAAAATTTGTAAGATGATCACAAACTTAAAAAATATTTTCATGATAAGTTTATGATTATATGTTACTAGAAATTTTACTAAATAGCAATAAATAATTTTTCATGCACATATAAACTTCAGAAATGATTCTAATTTATGTGTATTTTGGTGGTGAGATACGAAACAGACCGTACAGTATCGAGTACAGTTGTGCCCCTATATTTACTTTTCCTAGAAATGATCATACCCATTACTAACATGTCCAAAATATGACACACCAGAAGTTGGGAATATTTGAGAGTCAACATTCACTTAATATTAGCGCTCGGTATAACACAGCAGGTAGTGGTGCATATTATTTTTGTCTAATTTCCATACTTGAAAAGATAGAGTGGTGAATGATATTTGAAATGGCACAAACGAAAATGAATTAGAGATTTGTTGAATTATTTGTTGAGTTGGTACCAAATGAGAATGTTGGTAATTTTACTATTAATTTACCTGGAACTAATTATCCAGTTGAGGGGCCTCGGGTCGTGATTACCCAGAATAGCGATCGAGTTATTTTTTATCATGATACAGTTCCTGACAGTCCTGACCAAACTCCTCATAGCCCTCTCGAAAAGCATTCATCATTGTTTGATCTTAATGAGCTCATATCTGATATTTCTCGCAATAAGGTCTCTTTACGAGCCAAGCTGCTTAAATCAAATTAAAAAAAGGCCAATCTAGACTTTTCTCCCACAAATGCGCACAAAATGAAGATCCATATGAAATTTAAAAACTTGGGACAATTATTCCCAGCTAAAGCAAACAATCAATCTAGTTCACATACCATAAAATAGGATCTCGTTTGTGAACTAGTATTTATTTTAGGTAAAATCTTACAAGATCAACTCTAAATAATAATAAATTATATAAAGCAAACAGAAAGCATTTGAAATCAGCAAGTGCATAAAAAATTTCGGAAGAATCAATGTATGTGCAATATTCGCCAAGTTCTGAAAGAAGGGGCAATTTGGTCAATTTTAATTTTTTGAAATATTTTTTAAGGAATTAAATTAAAGAAAGAGGATAAAATAAATAAGGATGCATTTTAATGAGGAAAAGAGTTATTATTATGTTTTGATGGAGATATTAACTATTTTCAAAGTTTGAACGAGTATTGGCAATTGAATCTAAAAAATTTCAGCTAATTTTACTCTTTCCCTCCTAAAATTCTTTTCAGCTAATTTCAACAAAACCTTAAACTCATCAGCCGCTCATCTTTTCACAGTTTTCTAATTCATACCTCATTCTCAGAAAACGGATAAGCTGTCATGTGAACCTCACAAAACAATGGACTCTCCTGAATTAAATAGCAGTCGTTCAAATTGAAAACACCGATTCAAATTTAATGGCAAGCGAATCCAATCGTTTATCTGTTACAACCGTGATTTTGGTCCCCATCGATTTGGAGCAGATGATAGTTACGGAGATGCCTTCTGAAAATTTCGCCAGCATACAGCCGTCAGAGCGAATTCATATCCTGTGAAGTACTCTGTAATACGAAATAATCATCTAATGATTCATATTACATCAATAATCATCTAATGATTCATATTACATCGAGATTCACACGCACAAATATTCATGTAATTTGAACCATAGATGTATGGCTATTTCGTATTACCAAATACCGGGTGTGCATTCCGTCAGAGCAAGAGTAAAATTGTAAAACATTCGATTTCTTACCTTCTTCTCCGATGAGATCTGAAACAGGTGAACTACACCTCGTTTTCTTTTTCCTTCCTTTCTCTTTCGTTCCCTACCTTTCCGATCCTTGCACTTCCTTCCTTCTTCCTATTTTTCAGCTGGAGCACAGCGTAAACCTACGCAGAGAAAAGGAAAAAAGAAGGTCAGGAGGCGGCCTTCTCATGGCGAGTCGCTCCTCCACTTCGTCTCTCTGCCAACTCCTGCTCTCAATACCTCTCCCCTCGCTTCTCTACTGGTAATTTTTCTATCTACAACAAAGTTCGTATTTCTCAGTCACACTCTACAGTAATAATTTTTTGTAGCATAGATTACAAGATGGGAAGGAACTTACAATGCACAACTTCACTAATCTGTTGCGTGAAGCAGAAAGTTGTAAACAGTTCGAAGAATTGTTCCAAGTTTGCAAGAGCTTTCTCCTGAAAAGTTGAAAATTCGGTAAATTCTTTTAAGTGTATTTATTTTTTCATCCAAAACCAATATTTCTAGATATGTTTTTTCTTTTTTAGCTGTTTGCCAAATTACTTTATTGCACAACAAAAAGATATACAGTGATTGCCAAATAGTAATTTTTTTCATAACTCGTTGTCTTCATTATGTTAATTCTCAATAGATATTATTTTGTTTGAACTAAATTGTGACAAACTTGTACTTTAGGGGTTTACTTCGTTACTTTCACTTGATAAATTAATTGAATTAAAAAGTGAGATGTTATTTTTTAATTGTCGGTTATGATTTACTATTTTATTTTAAGTAGGAACATGAGATTATGAGAACACACCCCTATATTTTAACTTATTTATAGGATTGTTTTCAAGCAGGACTTGTTTTTTTCGTGCATTAATTGCACAATCAAATATAGTTGAGATGATGAATTGATGATGGATGTAGCAAAGTAAATGCTCTCATGCTCTTTAATGTGTTTAAAATTCGTGAAAATATTAATATCTGCTTTAGAATTTATGATGACATACTGTCATATTATTCATCTGTCTGGTGCAATAAATATTAATACCTGCTTTAAATTTGGATAATTTGGTAGATTTTGTATCGTATCGTGTATCGTGTATCGTATTGTGTCGTTAAAATACGCTAAGTTATTTTCAAAATAACAAAAGAATTATAGTAATTAGTATCTAACAAAAAATCTAAATAACTAAAGAAATCATTGTAATTTTAAATATATTGATAAGTGTTACTTCATATCGATGTAAATTTCTTGCATATTATGATATTTATCTTGGAAAATGGTGACTCACCTTTGAATTTTACTATTCGTATCGAACCGTAAGATACGTATCTCTCGTCCTTTGACACGTATCGAACCGTAAGATACGTATCTCTCGTCCTTTGACACGTATCGAACCGTAAGATACGCATCGCGTATTGTAAGATACTAACATCTATAGTTTGGATTGGATCATCCCTTCATTACGATCTTTTTTGGTTGAGGAACATCTCTTCATTACTTCTATTATACATCTTCAATTAATTGACTTTCACAGGAATTTTCATTTTCACAATGATGGCTATGGAAACAATTTCGTATTGTTAGAATGAATTATCTTCATTAATTTTATGTTAGATATAGAACAATGTTTATATCCTATACATTTTCCCAGTAAAATGAATAAAGCTCCATGTATCCTGATTAATTTCTTTTTTCTACAAATAATATTTCATTCTGAAATGTTTGTTTGTTCATGATAATTAGAAGTGGCAGAACTCGACCCGACTCGACTTGACTCGATTTTTATTGAAGTCAAACTAACCTGAACCCCACCCGACTCAATCCGAGACGATCCATAACCCGATTCGAGGCGACACCTGATGACTCGAAATCCGACCCGACTCGACCCGAGATAATTCATAACCCGATTCGAGGCGACACCTGATGACCCGAAACCCGACCAACCTGAGAAGATCCATAACCCGATTTGAGGCGACACCAGATGACCCGAAATCCAACTCGACCCGACCAAAGAAGATCTATAACTCGATTCAAGGCGATACATGATGACCCGAAATCCGACCCGACCCGATCCAAGATGATCCATCATCCGATTCGAGGCGACACCTGATGACCCGAAACCTGACCCAGCCCGACCCGAGACAATCCATAACCCGATTTGAGGCCGACACCTGATGACCCGAAACCTGACCCGACCTGGCCAGAGAAGATCTGTAACCCGATTCTAGGCGACACCGGATGATGAAAACTCGCCCGACCCACAAGAAGGTATTTGCGCTCTTAAAATGCAACGTAAGATACAAGAAGGTATTTGCATGATCGTTTCGTGCATTCGACAGCGCTGCGCTTAGGAAAAAACTTTTATTAAGCTTTGAAAGTGCTTGTGAAACTAGTAGACAATCCAAACGCATTCCTCTAACAATTCTGTTTAAAACCCAAAATTTTGTGGCCCAATTAACTTTGCTAGACAAAAAAGTTATAAATCCATTTTTCTTTTGGTCCTGTAATTAAGCATTGTCATCATCTTCCCGTAGTTGATCAGCAGATCAGTACTAACATTTTTTTGCTAGTCAGTGGTGTTTTTTTCATTATTAGTTTACATCTTTATCAGATTCAAATGTTGAACATATAATGTCTCAAATTTGCAAATTCTCCTCATCTACTGGATTTTGAAGTTGCTTGATGACTTGTAAATAATCTTTCATTTATCTTATTTATTGTCCTTATCGGTTTTAATGACTCGACACCTGAAAAACATCGACGTTGTCCGACTCGAGATCGACCCGATTTCGCTCGACCTAACTCGACACCCGAAAACATCGACGTTGCCCGACCCGATCTCGCCTGACCCGAACCAACACCCGAAAAACATCGACGTTGTCCTACCCGAGACCCTACCCGATCTCGCCTGACCCGAACCAACACCCGACAAACATCGATGTTGTCCGACCCGAGACCTCCAACATCACCTGACCCGACCCAGCACCCGAAAAACGTCGATATTGCCCGATCCGATCTCATCCGACTCTACCCACAATCCGAATTTTGAGAAAATCAAACTTATCCGACCCGACCTGATCCGACCGACTTGTCACCTCTAATGATGATATACTCAAATTAATGATGACAACCCTATCTTTGTTGGGGTTTAATTTTAGAAACACAATGAAACAAAAAGTGTATTATTATAGTGTTGTGGTTATAGTATGGATCTGAATCAGAATATTGTTTTAATGGCATATGTCTGGGGTTATTGGAGCCGAGGCCCTATATTTAAATTCGACTATATTTAATCATTAAATATTATGGAGTTTTTGTTTAACTGTCCTTATATTTAATTTGTAGTTTTTTAAAATCTACTTAAAAAATAGTTAACTTACCCAATAGAAAAAGGGCAAATCTAACCGATATAGTGTTAGACATTACCTCGAAAAGAAAATGCATGTTAATTTTACGAAGTCATCTTGAACCAAAGCCCTTGTTTCGAAATATACATTGTAGAAAGAAGCAATTGAGAGCATCTTATTCACAATCAAAATGCATAATAAGTAGCAAGGACTATACATAACACCTATCAAAACCATGTTATTTGGAACAAGACTAAAATAATATGCATATGACACATTGAAAATGAATTAATCTAACGATTCAGAAAAATTTTCAATTTCAACACATTCTTAAACGTCTCCGATAAAATAGTAAAAAAAATAAAAAAAATGTAAAATTTGATCCTTACGTAGATTTTAGTATGGACAACAATTTCAACGTTCGAATCGGTCGTTTCCAGCTTGAAATTCGAAATAAGAATTCGTTAGCATATTTTTAGCTTTGCTAACGTTAATATGTTAACCGGATTCTATATATATATATATATATATATATATATCGATAAATTGAGATTTAAGTTGTTCAATAAATTCTTCATATCAAAATATTGCTGAAAATCAAATTTCGTGATTTTTAGATATTTCTTACTATTTTTAACAAAAAAAACGAGTTGCTTTAAAAAATGTCATTTTGTTAGCTGCAGCGCAAGAAAAAAATTAAAAAATAGCAAGGAAGTTTTGAAAAAAACACAAAATTTGATTTTCTACAATATTTTGAAATGAATAATTTATTGAACAACTTAAATCTCAATTTATTGAATTATATATATATACATAAAACAAAATGAAATGTCATATACATATTATTTTAGCTTTACTCTGCTATTCGATATCCAGTCTTCAGTACAAAAAAGCTACTTGTAGCAAATAATAGCTAATTCATTATTAGTTAGCTAGATAGCTAACAACAGCCTGAGAAAGCAAAGCTATTCTGGAAAATCCATCGTTCTCTTTGCTTAATGGCAATCCTGGCATGGCATCGCAGCTTGCCGGCACACTTACGGCTTGTTCTACGACTGCCTTTGCACCGTCATATCTGTAAAAAATAGTAATATTAGAAAAAATTGGAAAAAATATATATTTATATATGATTACCTCTATTGTTCATTACTTACTGGTGTGGGGATGGTGCTAGATCTATTTTGGGTTAGTGATTATTTCGGATTTGGAAGAAATTTGAGTTATTCAGAATTATTGAGTTAGTGAGCTAACATTAATATTCTATTAACCTAACTAATTGGTTGGATTATAGCTATTTCAAAAGGTAAAGTATGGCCTAAAATGTCAAAAGGTAAAACCAAGGAAGTCAAGAAAAAAAAATGAAAATCATTATTTTCTGTCAGCATCCATTATGGAACTACAGAAACTGTTCTGCACTTATAAATTAATTTGAGGTAAAATCTTATTTGTGGGAAATATTGTGACCTTATTATTATGTTTTATGAGTTTGAAGGTAAACTAAAAGTAAATATAAAATTTTCAGGAAAACAGAAAATTTTAGTAGGCATAGATGATAGATTATTTGTTTTGCAATTACTTAATACCTTCCTGATGACACCGACTGAGCCGACCATCTGAGAGATGTAATCACATTGTCATACAATTTGAAGCAAGTCTGGAGCCCCTTGTGCACAGGCTCAGACGTCGTAGGGGTTGTCAAGGAGAAGGTGGTGGTGGAGGTGAGCAGTGAGTTGATTGTCGATCTCACATTTGTCGCGTTCGAAATCGTGAGGTTGAGCGAAATGAGAGCAAGAAAATTGTAGTCGGCAGTATGGCTACGGGGATCAGCAGCAAATGTAGTGAAGCAGTAATCAGGGGTTATGTAGAAGCCGCCGAGGTTGTTGCACAGGTGGTCTAGCGGCGTTGTCATCATCTGAGTGGTAGCGGGGTTCGAGGCGGCGAGGGAGATAGGTAGAGAGGATAGGAGAATTATTGAGAGAAGAGAAAGAAGGGCAATAGAGGAGTTCATGGTTTTTTTTCTTTGATCTTTGATGTGGATGTGGTGTAGGTTTGTTGTGTTTTGGAGGTACAATTGGTACAACAAGAGGAAGGTGAATCATGAGGGAGATTACAATTTGCTTAAAAAGGCACTTGATTCTTTTGCAATATGCCCCTTGAAATAACACATATTTCTGTGTTTCAAGCTCAAATTGTTCTTTTCATACCTGAATTGAACTGCACATGATTAATGATTCAATATTTCAATGAACCGTTTTTTCCCTGAGTTTGGTGAATCTCCATAGCCAATTAATGCGCAACTCACACGTCAGTGTGACTGTTGTGTTTCGGATGTTGATCTTGGGTTTCATTTAAAATTGACTGAACCTTCATGCACGACTATCTTTATACTAAATAATGAATTACAAAACACGTAGAATATATGGAAAATGGAAAAGAAAATGAAAGTAGGGAAATGTCAATATCTCAGGAACCAAACATGTTTGACTAGGGATGTAAATGGGTCGGGTTGGTCAAATTTTGTATAAATTTTCAACTTATTAGATGTCATTCGAGTTGTAGTATTTTCAATCCGTAATGAACTAACCAAAAATAAAAAACACCAATTCAAATTTTGTTTAGGCGGTCGGGTTTTGCAGGTTTCACAAACTTCAATATTTTACACAATTTTTTAATGATACAAAAGTAAAAGTAATAATTAAAAATAATTTAAATAACACATTGATGTCAATTCATACTAAAAATTAAAATTAATAAGTTTGACAAAAAAATATACATGTAAGTTTGTGATGAAAATCGAATAAAAAACTTTATTACTAGCTGTATAATTGTCTAATTAAATATAAAAGGTCGGATCGAGTTTCACTAATGTTTTGTTCTACAATCCGTACTCATATATTAGATGTCGGGTTCGAAAAAATAAAAATCCTAATTGACCATAAAAAATCAAAATCCGCATTTTTTCAGATTGAATGGTCAAATCGATCGAATTAATTAGCTTAGTTGGATTGAATTTACACCCCTGTGTTTGACTAATTGGAAGGAAAATCTCCTCGATTTCGTTGAAAGTGGAGATAACTGCTGATTTTGAATGGACAAATGTTGGCTCCAGACTCCAGTTGCACGAGATATATTTTTATAGTAATCTTTTAATGAATCAAAATTAAAAAGATATTAAAATTAGTGACAATTATTATCATCATTAATAATAGCACAATAAAATTAATTGTGATTAATAACAAAATTAGTCTAATTTTACTGTAAACTAAGGGTAAAAATTCCATTTTTATTTTCAAACTTCTGTAAAAAAATTTAAATTTGTTCGTGAACTTGCATTTATACCAACTTGATCCTCGGAACGTTTTAGAAAACTACTTTTTGGGCTGTGTAATTAAGTACAAATTTAGAAATTTGTTTATTTTCTTTAATAAAATTGTAGAATTACTTTACTTCCAGAGGATCAAATTAGCGTAAATAAAAGTATAAGAACTAATTTTGTTTTTACTAAAAATTAAGAATCAAAACAAAAGCTTTAAATGTGGTGTTTTCTTTTTCTTTTTAGATATGAATTTGGAAAATTATAGCAATACATATAGAATCTCTAAAATAGTAAAAATCGACAGAAAGGTGCATAATAATATTTTTAAGTATGGATCTAATTTGAGAAGAATTGGATTAAAAAGAGAATTTAATGATATTTTTTATTACAAAGGTTTCATCGTACCCTCTATGTACCAGTAGAGGATCCCCACCCTTTTCTTATTCACTACACCCCGGCACAAAATTACGAATTCACATCTCTTGGAATACTTCTGATGGTGGAGTAATAATCTAATGGTTCACACAACATTAAGATTCGTGCGCACAAATTTCAAAGTTGCGTGAACCATTCGATTATTACTCCATCGTTAAAAGTATTTCAGAGAATAATCACTCCAAAATTACCAGTGTGTGAATTCTAAACAGAAGAACATAGTAAAATGAAAATCTAAAGAAAGCAGAGATAAAAAATAAATATTCAAAATGCCACTGTATTAGGTCTGTAGCAACAATATTCTATCTTATGGGTTTGTAACATTTTGAAAGTAATTTCTCTGAATATCAGAACTCCTATAAAGACGCATAAAGTGACATCAGGAGCTGGGAAAAAGGCAAAAAAAAAAAAATATATATATATATATATATATATATATTAGAAACAAAGAACAAAGAGAGTGTAGCTGTGTAGGAACAGAAAGCATGTGCTGGAAATAAATGAGTATCCATTTTCTGAGAAAATCTCTCAGAACCATATCTGAAATTATATCATCAGATTACTGTTTTAAGTATCTATGTCAGCACAAAAAGCAATTATATCATAATAAAACTCTGTGTCAGACCAAAATGCAAATATGCATAAGCTATTTAATTTAGGTATCAGTAATGGAAACACTTAATTATCTCAAGAAATTACTTGGATCATAAAAAGATATAAATTGTTTACATCATGTGATCCTGTGAAATTAATCAATTATTCAAATTAACTCAGAAATAATTAACAGTAGATTGAAGTTAACAAAGAAGAATGTTTGTTTGGCTGACTGTTTAAATTATATTTGTCCTCAGCTGAGAAATTTTCGTTTGGTAAGTTCATATATAAGATTATTAATTCCAACGTTGTTATTATAAATTGAATTAATTTCCGTCAATTGCAAAAAGGTACCAGTCCAATAGACAATTTAAACAAATAACAAATAGCATCACTTTGAGTTCTAAGTTAAGAAAACAAAAAAAACCATTTAAACAAATAGCAAAAAATAACAAATAAAAAGAAAATATTGCTACAAAATCAGTAGAAAACAACCTCTCACCTCTTGTTGTAGAAGACGGTCTTGTAAGATGGAAGAATCACCATATTTTTTTTTTTTTCTACGGGTCTGACTTACAGAATCAGTCGATCTAACCGATAATGTTATTGAAGTGAGATGGAGCTTTCCAATAAAAAAAATGCAATCTCCTTTTATTAGAAGTGAATTAAAACAGTAAAAATATTAGAAGTGAAAAAAAACAAGAATATTTAATTCACTTCTATTTGACGTTCAACTCTTTGGAGATATTTTATACATTTAAGTCTCTTTTTACTGCTTTATTTTATGTTAATTTTGTCAATCCTTACCTCTTCTTGTTTTTTCACTTCTAATATTTTTACTGCTTTAATTCACTTCTAATATTTTTACTCCTTTTATTTCCAATAAAAACACTGCAATCTCATTCTTTGAGCTTGGGACTTATTTTGTCGACCCTTACCTCTTAACATAAAATAAAGCAGTAAAAAGAGACTTAAATGTATAAAATATCTCCAAATAGTTGACGTCAAATAGAAGTGAATTCAAGTTAGCGATTCACGTACAAAAACCATGATATAAACTAAAATTTAGTAATGATATAGTTGTACGACTTTAATCCAGAATTAGAGTCGTAATGCGCTTTGATTTATAGAATAATTTATTATTATTATTATTACTATTATTATTATTGTTGTCATCATCATTATTATATTGTTATCATCATTATTATTATAATATTACTATTTTATTATCTATTATTATATAATTATTATTTATCAATTTTTTACTATTGAGATTGAATTTCATTTTTAGTCTATTTCAATTTATTTGAGACTAAAAACTTCGAATGGAAAAAAAAAAAAAAAAAAAAATAGTAGTGAGTGAGGCTATGTTGGATGAACATATTCCCTAGTAGCGCCATGCATTTATTCGCTTCCCCACTTCAGTTGTTCGGAAATGAGAAGCATTAATGCGCCTGTCATGATGTTCATGACTTGTGCAGCTTAGAAGTTTTTCTGTCTAATTCTCAAAAAAATAAGAATTATATTCATGATCCTACTTTCAAACATTTGATTCTATTTTTTTACGTTCAGTGTTCAGAAATATATTCTAGATGCATGCGTTCAGAAATAGAGGTCACTCGAGTTTACTAAGCAAAAAAAATATCAAGTACTTTGGAAATTTGCGTTCACGTCTAAACGTAGTGTCTGAACGTGCGTCCAGACGTGTCGTTCACAATGTTGCCTAAACGAGCGTTCAGACACCGCGTTCAAACGTGAGCGCAGATTTAAATTTTGCATCATACTTAATCATTTTTGTCGTTTGTTTTTTTCAACGTGAACGCATGTGTTTAGTCTGAACGCTCAACGCAGTAAAATAAAGCTATGACTCTCAAATATTTGAAAACAGATTATGAGTGTAATTCTTATTTTTTTAGAATAAGACAAAATATTCTGCAGCCTCTGCCTACCTCATTAACTGAGAGTGAATGCGCAGTTATCTTTTCTTTCTCTCTTTTGTTTTTGTTTTTACTTTCCCTTTTAAGAGGTGACCAATAAGTGCAAATGTAATTATAACATGTTGATCTATACAATTGCTTGCTTTACTTTTTCTTTCAATTAAATGCGTGCCAACAAAGATTTCTTTGTGAACATTTCAACATTATCTTTGTTATTAAATTGAATAATAACTTTCCTGCTATATACTTTATGGAAAAATATAGATATATCAGAGAAAGATAATTACGTTAAATATTCCGAGTCACTCAGAACTGTTAGATACATCACAACGTTATCTTTGTTATTAAAATTGAAGAATAAATTTCCTGTTATATACTTTATGAGAAAAAATAGATACATTAAAGATAAGTACATTACATATTTTGAGTCACTCTGAATCGTACGATCTTGATTTATAATGCAGATTAAGATGTATCTAATGGTCCGGAGTGACTTGAAATATCTAGTGTACTTATTTTTTATGTATCGAAATTTTTCCATAATTTATTTGTACAATATCATATATTTTAACTTGGTTCATTTCATGAAACGTCTTTAATATGAAGATCAAGTTTAAAGGTTTGGATCGATCGTTTGAACTTTGAAATCACAGATATGAAGGCGAAGTACAACACGTTTGGTGCTCTGTGAAACACCGTAGCCTCATTATATATATATATATATATATAAAGAGAGAGAGAGAGTGAGGTTGTGGGGTTAGAGGAAGCTGTAAAAAAAACTTATTGTTACGCATTCAAACAAGAAGTGAAAGATATAAGCACCCCCGCTCTCTCTACCAGTAAAAACCCAGAAACCTGAGAGAACCTAACGAAATGGTACCTTCTCTTGTTCCTTTGTGCCTCATCCTCTTTACAATCTTCCAATGCACCACTGCCACAACTCTAAATGAAACATGTACCAATGCTACCGGCTTCGTCTCTTACGACTTCTGCATGGTAACTCTCCGATCAAACCGACATAGTGAACATGCCAACACCACAACGCTGGCCTTCATTTCACTCAACCTGGCAATCATTAATGCCACTACAACAAAAGCCAAAATAGACACCATGATGAACAATATTCAAGAGCCTCAGGTGAAGAATGGGCTCCAAGCATGTGATATTGTTTACTCAAATGCAATTACTGAGTTGAGATCCACTGGTGAATTCCTACTGAGTTCGAAATATGAGACCGCAAAGGCGCTTGTGTCGGCTGCCAGTACAGCTGGGAATGACTGTGCAGATGCATTAAGGCATTCTAAGGTGGCAAGCATGCCGAGAAGGAGGTTATTAAGAAAAGAAAATGGGGATTTTGGGCTGCTAACGCTGCTTTTTCTTGGCGTAATTAATCCGCTGTTGTGATTAGTCACTATGCTTTTCAGTTTGGATTTTATTCAGGTTTGTACGGCTTTAACGGATCTTTATTTACCTTTTAATTGTGATGTTAAAACTGGAAATAATTGGTCGCAAGAGGTTCGATGCTGGAATTTTTTTTTTGAATGTTATTTTATTCTCTTCCCCTTTTGAATGCTTCTTTTTTCTTTTATGAAAAATTTAATTGTTTGCGTGTGCTACTGCTGGTAACAATTATGATTCCAACTACCAAATAGGATCCCAAGTCAAGCATTTACCAGTGCCTATTGTCTTCACTGAGAATGAGACATTTTACTTTTTTACTATTTTTGCCATTTTTACTGTTGTCTTTTGGATAATGTTTGTGCATGATAACTCCACTAAAGATACATAATAAAATCGATACATAATTCATATAAGATAACAAATCACTATTAAAAGAACTCACAAAATTGAAGAACGTAAGTGTTAATGAAGATTTTCAAAGATTCTCAAAGATGTGCATTAGTATGATAATTCATATTAACAGCAGTTGTGCATTAGTACGATCTTCAAAGATTTTCTCAGATATAATGATGGTAGCTTTAGACGTTTTTCTTTGACTCAATTCTGATTTTCTTTTAATTCCTTTTCTCTTTGTCACTTAGTTTCTTTTGCATCTCTTTAATATGTATCAGACACATGTTCAGAGCTAGAGCAAAATTTCTAAATAAGAAATTTATTTATATTTTTGAAACTCATTTAGAAACTGTCACACCAAATTAGAAACTCTAAGAATTTCAGAGATAAAGATGCTCTAATATATCCAGAAAATGATATCTATTAGAATGTACATCTATCAGGTGACGCCTCTGTACCATGATTTAATATGGGAATGCGCCTCTTTGAAGTAACAAAATGAATAGGCGCCAATGTACAGAGGTTCTCTCCACTTTATTTTTTTAATTAATTTAATTAATCACTTTATTCTTCATGGATATAAAAATATGATCTATTACAACAATTATCAGAATGAGTATTTATAAAAATCTGAGGCAATCTTTGAGTTCAAATACAATAAATTTGATCACAAGTCTTTTTCATCAAAATTTTAATGCATCCTTCAACAAATTTTTAAATTAACTTGACTTATAATAATTATATAGACCACATAAGTAATATTATAATATATAATATTATAAAATGTTCACGTTCAGTAAAGTGTCTACTTTTGTAGCTAAGGTTAAAACAATCAGACAAATCAACCATAACAGCAGTTGAAATCGTTTATACATGGTGGGATTTCTTCCTACTCTGTACCAATGTGGATTAAACAATACCATTCTCTTACTAAAAAAGAACTGCTGATGAGCTAATAAAAATTGCTATACAAAATGGAAGGGAGTAAGATTAGATTTTAGCATTTTATTGAGCAAATTTGAAAACACCAGTATCTGCTTTAACTGCCTAGTGTAAAATAATATAGAATGCTGTGAAAATGACATGAGAAATTTATAATATTCATAAAGTTGATGTCTAGTAGTAAATTACATGCGACATGGACATAATTTTGTATAGCATTATTCAATAAATGTAATAGTAGTTGTACAAGAAAAAAAGTAATTCAAGAGTTATCCATTTGTCGCATAGCCTGCAAATGAACCAGCATATTTGTAGACTTTTGCAATACAAGAACAACATCAAAGCCTTTTTGGTCCCAAACCTGTAGACTTTGCAATATCAATGATAAATTCAAAGATGTTATGAAACTAAAGAAAAAAGCCATCTTGACTCATGTGTCATATAAATGAAATTATTACAAGATACTTCTACAGGAAACTTCACTCATCGTATGAATTACAGATATGGATTATTAATATTATTGGGCCTTCTACTAAGGAAAATTAAGCACACAGTTATCTTAATTTGTATCAAACCTTTCTCCATTCGCACAACTGCTGTTCTGAGTGAAGATCATGACATTTCATCTGCAAACACTAAATCTAGTATCGATTGCACTGCAAGAGGAAGACAGGAAAATCAGGTTGTAAGGAACCCTCAATATTCTTTTACTACCAAATTCAACAAATAAAAATGCCTTAATTAATACCTTCATCTTTTGGGATATTAGGCTGGTCTATCAAAAGTCTTCTAAGGTCTGCAATTTCAGCTGAACTGCAACAGAAAATTCAATAAAATAAAATAACTGACAAGTTTGAGAATCAAAATTAAGTTTACAAAAATGCAATCAAAATAAAGTTTGCAAAGTGTTGCAACTTGCCTACACTTCCATGTCAAAGAGGAAACAATTGTTGATTTAAGGGCAAACCTGGAATAAGAAGGTTAATTATGTGATCAATTAATAATTTTATTCTATCAAATTGATTCATGTACAGAGAGAGAGAAAGAGAGGGAATCATACTCAGCCTGATGCATCTCACTTATCGATTTGAGGCCATCCAAGCAATCCTTCAAACTAGACCATGTACCAACCCGCAATTGCATTTGCTTAGAAGACGGTGAAGATCCCGATTTCACTAACTGATTACCATCTCTTGCAATTTTATCAATGGATTTTGCAATTCCTTGAAATTCTTTCCTGTAGATGCAAATAGAATAACACAATATAAGATACTTTCAATCTAGATTGTTGCAACTGACAAGGTTTAGATGTCTTGTGCCAAGGAATTAATAATTCATGGATAGTGATTAGATAGCTAGGATATACTATTCAATTGAAAGATTATTACATTGGAATGTGGATTGACACAAAATAGGGTAAATGATTGGCTTAGTTTTTTTTAACACCATAGCTCAATTGTTAACTAAATTGGGACATTAATAAATGCAAGTATTCTCAACCAAGAAGAACAAAATTAGAAAAGTGTAACAGTAAAAGATGCATTGGGTGAAATTACAAAATATCTCTCATCAGACAGAAGTAAGTCTCTAAGCTCTCTAATTGTTTCCCCAGTAGTGCCTCTTTAATTCCAATAACATTTTGAAGTGAACCGTAATTTTTAGTATCTTCAAGGACCTAATCAAACAAGAATATACAAAAAAAAAAAAAGTTCATAAATTGGAACAAATAAAAGATAAATTTTCTGTAAAGTGAAGTGAATGTCCAATAAAATTTGCACAAGGGAAAGATCAGTATGAGGGGGGAGGAAAACCTGAAGTCGATCGATGATTGAAGAAGCGTTGTTGAATGAAGAAAGAAGGCGCGATTGTTGCTCATCCCAATTCTCCATCTCCTTTATGGCTCGCCTATATCTCTGCTGAAGCTTTCTCATTGTAGTCTCCATTTCTGATTGATTACACAGGCGGAGCCAGAAATGAACTTGAACGAGCGAGTGGTGGTGGGAGAGAGAGAGAAAGAGAGGAGGTAGAGAAATAGAGAAATAAGAGCGGTGTCAGTGGTCGGAGACGAGAGCAAAAGAGAAATAAGAGCGGAAGAGAGCTATGGGTCTCAGATCAATCTTTAAGATTTAATCCGACGACTCAGATTAGATTAGAGATACGTATCGATTTAACGCTGAGATATGTTTCCAGACTTTTTCTGGCACCTAAATCAATTCACATTCGATAAAGTGTTTCGTAATACGAAATAATTATTCAATTATTCAATTATTCGTAATAGAAATTATTAGATTATTATTCTGTATTAGAAGATACCATCGGATGAATCCGTAATAGAAATTATTAGATTATTATTCTGTATTAGAAGATACCATCGGATATGAATTCATCGGGAGTTTTGTAACAATTGCGAAGGAATTAAAATGGTTGAGTGTAGAAAAATAATCAAGAGAATCAATTCAAAAGTATTAAATCCTTAAAGTTGTAAACTTGATAAATCTTTTCCGGCATTTAAAATTAGAGGAAATTAAATTTTTGTCATTTAAAAACTTCAAAATTAGAAAAATGTCACTCTAAAATTTGCTCTTAAGCTAAATGTCAATCTAAAACTAATTTTGTTAGATATTTGCCATCCATATTGTTTAAATGTATATTCGTAAATAAAAAATACTGAAATTCACAAAAATACCAAAACTACCCTTCTTTTTTAATTTACTTTGTCTTTGCTTCTTTCAACCTCTCTAATCAGCAACTTTCATGGGAGAGAGATGAGTCTTCCCTCTGCCAAAATCGTCAAATTAGAGAACCCTATATTACTTCCGAACAACGCGCGCCTCTGCTTCCTTTCTTCTTCCAATCGAGCAACGGCACCTGATCAGACTAGTATTTCAGCGCTTCCAATCACTAGAATATCTGCTTATCTTCTTCTTCGCCAACAAAATTCAAGGCAGATCAAAACCGCTGTAATGAAGACAATCCAAAAGAGAACCATACTGTTAACAATAACAATTTGTCACTATGAGCGGAGGTGACTCTCTATTGTTAGCCACGCTCTGAGACATTTGGAAGGAACGAAACAGACGCGTCTTCACATCCAAATCGAAAACTAGCTACATTATAGCATCAGATATACTAGAAATAACACAAGCTTGAATAGAAAACTGTATCTAATAGTGCCTCCATGAGGCTGTATAAATATAGTTTTCTAGATTTCAGAACAATGTACATAACTCCATGTAAATGTTTTTTTCTTTTTATCAATGAAAATTATAAGCCTAGGCTTACTTCAAAAAAAAAAAAAATAACAATTTGTGTATGCTACTTGAATTTAATGCACTCTTGTGAGACTACATTCAAAATATCGTTTAGTGCAAAGAAGTATAATTGAAAGTTCTCCTAAATTCCACGTACCGCTTTGGCTTGTTTTGAATTCCTTTATGTGGTACGTAAGAGGAATTAGGATAAGTGGATAGAAAGAGAAAGGAGAAGGTTAAGGAGGGTATTACGGTAATTTAAGTTATAAATAATATTTTGATGTTAAATTAGTCAAGAAAATTATTAAATTAATCAAGCAAAACACAACCTCAAAGGCTCCAGTTTCCGAAGGCAACATATTTGGATTTAGTAAGCTTCAATCCCAATTTCAATTTTCAATTTTCAATGGTTTCAGTTTTTAAACAGACTCAATTCCAACCCAAAACAGTAACAAACAATAACAATCAAAATGGTACCAACAAGGAACATATCAACACATTACAGTATCTTTACACAGGAGCAGAGCTACATAGGTCCAGAATGAGTCAGCTGACTCATCTTGAAAAAAGTTTCAAAATTGACTATATAATTAAAAAAATTCCGAAAAATAAACTTATAATTTAAATCTTTTTTACAATATTCATAATTTTGAACCACTCTGAAAAAAAAAATCAAAATGTTGAACCATCCTGAAAAGTTTCCTGAATCCGCTTGTAAAGCCGTCTTTACAAGTATAAACTCGTGAGCATAATAACAGTAATATAACCAGTATATCAGTACAGCTGAGACTAGCTCCAGCTCACAAAACAATTTATCATTACCAACATCATATCAATAATTCAAGACAGATCAGCACATAAGTAGTTTTGGTATCATTACCAACACCAAATAAAAAGAGAAGGATAATTTTGGTATTTTTATATTTTTATTAATTTCAGTATTTTTATTTAAAAATATACATTTAAACAACCTGAGTGGCAAATATCAAAACAAAAATGAATTTTAGAGTGACATTTAGTTAAGAGTAAATTTTAGAGTGGTATTTTTCTAATTTTGAAATTTTTAGATGACAAAAACCTAATTTCCCTTAAAATTGTATTCTCCAATTCTCGTGGCCAAAACCCGAGGTAATTAACAACGGAAACTTGCATTGGCTGGAAAATTAATTAACCAACAAACAAATAACAAGTCCTGTGTGCATAAACGAACAAAAGAGTATTTGGTCCTCCTGAGAAGATTACGTGCCGTTTTCGTAACGCAAATAATACTCATACAATAAACAAGTATATATATATATATATATATATATATATATATATATATATATGAGCATGGCTAAAATAATATGCATAGTACATCCCATTTCGTACTATGCATATAGATATAGGTCATTAAATTGAGATTTAAGTTGCTCAATAAATTCTTCATATGAAAATATTGTAGGAAATCAAATTTCGTGATTTTTAGAGCTTTCTAGCTATTTTTTAAATATTTTTTAAATATTTTTTAAAAACAGTCCAGATTTAATACTACAAAAGTGTCATTTCTGGGCTGTTTTTAAAAAATATTTAAAAAATAGCAAGAAAGCTCTAAAAATCACGAAATTTTATTTCCTAAGGTTTTCATATGAAGAATTTATTGAGCAACTTAAATATCAATTTAATGACCAAATTAAATACAAATGACCCCTAGTACATTATGTGGTGTACTATGCATATTATTTTAGCCATGCTCATATATATATATATATAGGGATAGATTATCGTGTTTTATAGTGTCAAGGTTCCTTATGGCATTAGACCCTTCCTCACCATTGGATTTAAACTTTCTAGCCATGCATTTGAGTGTCTTCTTAATATTACGAACGTAATGGTACTATTCCCCCCTCTGGGTACTTTTCCCCTTTTATCGCCTATACTAAGTGCACGTCTCTCAAACTTCTAGCTTTTCGGATTCAATTTTTATCCCTTCGATATTTTTTTTTATGATCGTTCCATTCTTGTTTTCCTAGAAATTACGAAAGAATTTAGAAAGCCATGAAAGATACTAACCAAACTTCAAGCTCTGATACCAAGCTGCGGCCCGATCTTAGGATCTCAGCTTTCAAACTTCACAGATCACGACGAATGTGGGAGAGTAAGAAAGGTAATTGCGGAATATGAACAAAGATTAAAAGGAAAAAGTAGAATTTTATTAATATTGTCAAACTTAGAGAAGAAGACTTACTGGTTCTCAGCGTGTCTTGCAACTCTGAATACACAAGGTATTTATAAGCTAAGAGACTCAAGAGTCTGGATTCTAATTTACCACATCGGGTGCTCATTGGGCCCCATCGACATGTGAATAAATTGATATCCATAATACTCTATCTCAAAAGACAACAAACGTGAGTGGGTGACTCAGCTAACCACTCAGAAAATAAACAACTAAGTGGGCATCTTCAACTATCCCACTATCAAAAGTAAAGACAAAGGTACTCGTATAATTGAGCACTACATTTCACTCAAGATAAAGTAAACTTTTGGTGAATGGCTCCAATCCATCCACCTGCTAAAGCAAATGCAATCCATTCTTGTAAAACTTGTGTTCGTCCATTTGTAAAGGAACTTCCACTTGCAAAATAAAAGCAAGAAAACACACAATATAGAACAGACTCAACCTAAAAGGACAGCAGTTACCCGTAGGACCCTGCCAGTCTGAACCTTAATTTATTTTCACACTAATTCAGCAGCTCATGAACTACTACTGAATTTTTGGACTCAAAAATAAAAGAGGCTCACCATAGCTTCCTAAAACTCTACATTTTTACATTGAACTCAAGGATGAACTCAAGATCTTTTTCAGTTCTTTTTAGTTTTTCAAGTTGTTCCTTAAGTTCCCAGTAGTTATTAGTTAAAATACAATCACTGCGTTGATATGGCTTACAGTATTTTTCTTCACGCGCAATAATTGAAATTAACTGTCGTATGTCCACCAAGGAGTTTCGCACCTGCAGTTTCCTGGTGTCGGACAATCTTTGTGCGATCTCTTGGTATGATTCAAGACTCTGGCTTGGCCTTCTGAGACCTTCGAATATATGTGCATGTTGCTCATCTGTATTGTTAACGGAAAGATTTCCTTGATTCTATCTTGCAATGACTGAACTTGTTCCTCCGGTATTGACTGATTGTTTTTCTCTCCATTGCTTAATTCGTCCAGTACTGGTTCCAATTTATCCAACATTAGTTCCTGGTTGTCTGTTAGACATTTTATGCTGAGAGTAAATGTCGTTAGCCGAGAGAGAGTATCTGCTAGTGAGTTCAAGCGTCCTTCAATATGTTCAAAGTTTACCTGTACGCCTGTACCTGTTACAAAATCAACAAATTTTACCCATCGAACTCTCGAGGGTTTGTTAGATGAAGACTTGTTGTAAAAACTGATTATTGCTTGACAATCTGTCCTCAAAGTGATTTCGAATTTATCCAAGTAATGAATCTTCATCGCGGATAAAGTCTCCATGAAAGCATTTATTTCTGCATCAATCGTTGATTTTACAACATCAAATTTTCCGCTAGCATAGGCACAAATTCTTTCAGATGATTTAGGGTCATGTTTTCTGGGTTTCCACTAACACATGCCTCCCCATTCTTCCATGCACCCATCAGTTTCCAAAACAATATAAGCTAATCCGGTGGGAAGCTCAGATTCGGTAAATTCTGGACTAATTCCTGAATTTTTCTGATAAGATCAATGTCTGAGGCTTTCAAGCATTTATCACCGTGTGGACTAACTTTCGAGTAAAGAGGTCCTAGTAAAATTCCCAGTTTCGAGATGTAAGATCTGGCGTAATTTAATATCTCAAGCCATGATCTAAGACCTTTCTTTTCTTTGAGTTGCTCAATATCAAAATTGGCAATCTTCTTTATTATATGCGGCTGGAGCTTGATTTTTCCACGATTTATTTGAGCTCCTAGAAAATCGATTTCTGGTACTGCAATCTTCATTTTCGTTGGTGATAAGACCAGACCGTGTTTTTCACATATGTCTAACATCACCTCTAAGTGTTGTGCGTGTTTTTCTTCATTTTCGGAAAATACCAGAATATCATCTATGTATACCGCAATAAATGCCTCTGTCCCTCTGAAGCAATTGTCCGTTTTTCTCTAGAATATTGCAGGGACATTTTCAGACCGAATGTCATAACTAACCATTCATACAATCCTCCTGGCACTATAAACGATGTCCAGGATATTGACTCAGGACTCATGGCAACCTGATGGAAGCCACTCTTTAGATCAAATTCTGAGAAAATCTTGCTGTTACTTATTTTCCTTATGATTGTATTAATTACAGGCAAACTATACTAGTCTTTGTGAGTATTATCATTTAGTGTTCTGTAGTTTAAGACCATCCTCTCTTTGCCTTTGATCTATTTTCCCGTTTTCGGGTCAATAGACGTTCCTGAATTAATGATGAAAGCCATTGTTCTATGCTTACTTGTACTTGGTCTAATGACTCCAATTTCCAATAACGCCTTAATATGCTTATCAAACTGCTCTTTCATTAATGGCATTACATGCTTAAGCGGCTTATCCTATATTGTAAGGTCCGGGTTAATTATATCTAATTTGCAAACGACCTTATTTCTCTGCCAGTGTTTAAGAGGATCATTCCCGATAAATCCTTGTTTTTTAAGCCTTGATAACAGGCTACTGAATCTTTTCTCAAATTTGGGATTTGTAATTAAAGATTGATGATATAACGCATCTTGAATTGTTATATATTCAATTTCATCTAATCCCAATTCATTAATTACAATTGTGTGGGCAACAGTTTCTGTTGTGGTTTGAACAATTGTGACATTTTTATAGAATGTAATCACATTGCTCTCGATTCTAAGACCTCCTTGCATTGATCTTATGAAGTTACATCCTATCAACATTTGGATACCGTCTTGCATACCCATTGGAAACCTATATGTAAAGGGAATCCTGAATTTATTTTCTCCAATAATCATTCGTCCTCCTTTCAGCTTTTTATTCGCAATTTGAGTTGAATTAACTCCTGTGATTTGAACAGGGTATGGGCTAGGTTCAAGAGCTTCTTCTGGAATTGTTGTTTGATCAATTGAGCAATTTGTTGCACCAGTGTCCAAGATAGCTCTTATTTCAAATGGTTTTACGTTTGGGATTTCAAACATAACTATCAAATTGTATAGACAGTTGAATATTCTTTTCTTTTCATGGTGTGGTGTAGAGGTTTCGGCTTTGTAAGATGATTCATCAATTTCAAATAAAACGTTTGCCGTTTCATCTTCTATTACATCTTCTACCTCTATCTTTTCTTGTCTAGAGAGATTGTTAAAATCATTTGTCAAATCTCTGATTAGTTCCTGTTCTCTTAACACTTGTTTTAACCTCTCGTTTCTACCCTCAAGATACACTATGTAATTTGTTAATTCTTTAATGAGTGCATCTTTGTTGTTATAAGGTCTCGATTGTAAGGAAACCTTTGGTTTAACTTGTATCCCAAAATAAAACGGAGCGCATAGTGAACAGATTTGTATACCACATTCTTCACATCTTTTACCGTATTCTGATTTAATGGTAAGTTTACAGAAGCTGCAACTACTTTGGACTTCTGTATCATTAAAACTATGCTCACATTTTTCTTGATTTTCGGGTAATTGTATTTTACTTCTCCACCCGAAATCAGTTATTTGTAACATCAAGTTCGTTTCTAATGGTAAATCTTCTATTGTCGTACGTACTTGATATTCAGTTCTACCGGATTCTCCTTCAGATACACTGCAAATAGCATCACTGTCCGGTTCATTGAGATCAACAAAGACAACATCCAGGTCATCTGGTAAATCAAGGTTTTCTATGACTGCTGCTCTGACTATATTGCCGTTTTTATTTCTACAATATTTGGCAAAGTGACCTTCTTCGCCACAGATAAAGCATTTACACTTTCTAACCCTATCCGAATGTTTTCGCTTGAAAACCTTTACATGTGAATCATGGGGTTTTCCTTTATTGTTTTTGGCTTTCCTCAACCCATACTTCTTTCTGTTATTCTGGTAGTAACCAGGGATGGGTATTATACTACAAATTGTCAAGTCCTTTAGACTTCGTTGTAATGCAGCCTTTTTACACATTTCGGCTAGATATTGATAGGAGAATTGTATCCGGGGAATTACCCTAATTGTGTTGCCAGGGAATTTCTTTCTGAAAGCTTCTTCGAGTTCCTTCCCTATAAGTGGCGGCATCTTCCTAAAGAACTTCTCAGATAATTGGGGAGATAAGTATATCCTCCCTGATTTTGCCGCTAGAACTTTGAAATCATTCATGTAAAGAAATAGGTCCTTCACATGTTCGCATGATAATCTCTCAAGGTCTTGATACGCGCGATCTTGCTCATCTGTAGTCCCTTGATACGGATCTTCTAATATCAGGACTCTTCTTATTTGTGAAATAACATTATGCGTATCATCAGCTATGGCCTCTAAGTTTAAGTATTCAGCCTCAAATGCCATACGCCATTGTATCCAGATCTTCTTCTCAACTCACCTAATAAGTTTTCGATAAATTGTATTTTCATTTTGTTACTATCAAAGTTTCGCTCGCTTATTAGATTTAGAGTTATGGATTCCCATCTAGATATCACATTGTTGTATAGGCTAATGTCTTCTGGTAAAACTAACATTGCGTCTTGTTCTTGCATTGCTGTGGGCAAGTTCCATTGTTCATTCTGATGTCTCCCGATACCTCCGAATAAGCTTCTGGGTCTTTGCATATAACCTCCACTACCTCCTGCTTCATGATCATTTTTAAGGCCTCCTGGTGGATAATTTCTTAATCCCATAGTTGGCTGAGATGGTATGTTGTAATTGGAAGTTATTGAGGATGATAAAGCTCTGTGTTGTGTGATAGGTTTTTCAAGAAATTTTTTAGGATTGGATATTCAGTTTCTGGTTCTTGGCCTAAAACGTATACCGTTTCTGTTTTAAACTCGTCATTCCCACCACCTTTCGCGAAAGGATTCACGAAATCCTCTTCATCATTTTCATCTTGGTCCCATATAGGTTCATTATCCCATATAGGTCTTTCATCCTTTGGTTCTTCTTCTATATCTTCAGCTAGACTGGCCATTAGCTTGATAGACTCCCAATACGTGTCTTCTTCCTCTTTCTTTTCTTCATCATCTGACACGTTAACAAATAGTACTAGGGCAGTCTCTTGAGTAATTTCATCATCAGATAATTGTTCTTCATCGTTTGTACCGACTGATGGTTCCTCATTTGGCTTTGTAGCAGAATAATTCTTGAATTTTAACAGTAATGAACTGTCTGATCGTGTACGACTAACAGCTTCTTGAGGGTGTTGTACCTCTGCTACACTAGGTGATCTGATAACCCATTGTAAACCCCGTAAACTTTCAGTTGTGTGTAATTGACCGGGGATTGCCTGGACACCTCTACTAGCTAAATAGTCAGATACCCTTTGTACGTTATATCTGAAACTAGTGTAACTAGTATTTGATAATCTACTAATCAATGATCTTGTTAACAACAAATTGCTTTCACCTGCTTGCCAATTCTCATACCCATGGGTTTGGACAACTAATTGAATATGGTTAAAGAAATCTGCTATACTAAGCATGATATTAGGTGCAAGATAAGTCAATTGGGTACCGGCTGTTAGGTCCATTTCCATTGTGCCAATAATTGACCTGTCATCTGCCCATCTGGTGTCTCGAATAACAACCAGTGCATTGACGCCTGCGTTTCTGTGATGTAAAGTGTACAACCTAATCATCATTAACCCAATGTGCAAATGTTGGAGGCCTGATCTACGAATTTCTTCATAGCTTTGCTGTGTGATGAATGGCAACTCCAATTGTTGTCCGCTCGTTGCCAGTATTCTCTGGTCAGAATAATGCTGATAAACCCGATGTTGTGTAGCTGTCCAGCCATCTTGATACAACGATTCTGCTGGAACAGATTGCTCTCTTCTAAACTGAGATATATCTAATTCTGCGTCCGAGTTTAGTTGTGACTCTAGACTCCTGTTATACCCAATTTGTTGCCTTCCGGGTAATCTTCTTGAGATCTCCTGGCGTAATCTATGACCACGTTTGTAGTTTCTTATTTGATCTTCTATTGTTGGAGTATGGTTTTCATTACGGTTGTTTTGTTCACGGTTAGATATAGACGGTCGTGGTTTCGTAATGGTTTATGTATGTGTTCGGTTCATTTTTAAGAAGACGAGGACTTCTTCTTCTCTTCTTCAAATATTTTTCGTGGATCTTTAAACACGAAAAACGGTACTTCCTTGTTTTTAGGTCTAGGGACTGGTTCTCCTAGACTTAGCTTATTTAGACTCTTTTGTAGATCTTCGATTATATTTGTGATATCAAATTTTGTCCCAGCTAACGCTTGTTCAGCTACAACTTTTCTGATATTCTGGACGGTTTCTTTACAATCTTCAATTCCTTCTCTTATCTTAACCAAGAGTTGTATTATTGTGTTATTTTGCTTAATTATGGTTGATGTTCCTTTTGTTGCTTCAGTTGGTTTTACAAAACCAACCGCGGGTTCTTCAATTGATTCGGTTGCTTTTAACGCTTCCAAGTAGTTTGAGCTCTTTTGTTTTATTCTCCAGTCGCTCATGTATCTTAAAATCCGGTTGAGTATGTGTTTTACTGACTTTCAATTTCAAGTTTTCTAGGTCTACAGTTCTGGATTTGTCATATTTTTGCAAATTTAAATTTTCTATATAGTACTTACTCAAAAGTACGAATCTTAAAACAAGGGATACACATCTAATGGTTCAGTTTTTCTAGTGCCAAAAGTCCTTTGGCATCATGGTGCACCATAGCATATATATATATATATATATATATATATATATATATATAGAACTGGGCTATGGTGCTTGATCAAGCACCAAGGAGTCAGTGCTTGATCATCAAATCTCACAAACGGACGGCTAAAATTTAGATTTATTATGCTCAATAATTTCTTTATATTAGAATCTCATGGGATACCAAAATTTTCTATTTTTTGAATCATGTAAGTATTTGTTTTGGATTTTTGAAAGTGACCAATTTTATATATAGGCATTGATTATTTTTATTACTATTTTTTAGTCATTTTCAAAAATCCAAAACAAATACTAGCAAAATTATAAAATAGAAAATTTTGGTATCCCACAAGATTTTGATATAAAGAAATTATTGAGCATGATAAATCAAAATTCTAACCGTCCGTTTGTGTGATTTGATGATCAAGCACCATAGCCCAGTTATATATATATATATGTATATATATATGTATATATATATATATATATGTATATATGTATATATATATGAGCATGGCTAAAATAATATGCATAGTACACCCCATAACGTACTATGCATATAGATATATGTCATTAAATTGAGATTTAAGTAGCTCAATAAATTCTTCATATGAAAATATTGTAGGAAATTAAATTTCGTGATTTTTAGAGCTTTCTAGCTATTTTTTAAATATTTTTTAAAAACAGTCCAGATTTAATACTACAAAAGTGTCATTTCTGGACTGTTTTTAAAAAATATTTGAAAAATAGCAAGAAAGCTCTAAAAATCACGAAATTTTATTTCCTACAAGATTTTGATATGAAGAATTTATTGAGCAACTTAAATATCAATTTAATGACCAAATTAAATACAAATGGACGCATAGTACGTTATGTGGTGTACTATGTATATTATTTTAGCCATGCTCTATATATATATATATATGTATATATATATATATATATATATGTATATATATATATATATATGTATATATATATATATATATGTATATATATATATATATCTCGAAGACTGTAATGGCCATTTAATTTACGTTGTTGTACGTTAGTACTACCATGTAATTAATTTTGCTTGCTTGTATATATGTCAGGTTTAATTTGGTTAATTAAAACAAGTATATAGAAATTGATATTTTTTTATTGTAAATGATCTCGAGTTGAGACATCGGCCTTCAATGAAAGCAACATACAAAAATAAGTTCAGTACAAAAGATCTATACTTAATAGACAAAACACCTTACTGATTAATAAAACACATCCTAATATCCTAAATTACCCCAGCCATTTTAACCGACCCAAATAACTCTCTTATACTCCAGATTGAATAACCTACATCACAGTTTTCAAAATAAATCCCTTCCAAAACATTTAACTTCCTTAACATATTCTTATTCCGATAAATCTTCATCTGAAAAAGACAATGACTCCTGTTCTCCTGGACCATCCTGAGCAGCAGTGACATCCTCCACTGCTCGACCTTGATTTTGGAAAAGATGAGCAACCTTGCTATTACCACCTGTCCAGTATTTGTTTAAATGCATTATTGAGATATAAATTTGTGTCATTGATGTAATTTGCCCTTGTTGAAAGATTATTTTATTCCTTGTGCTCCAAATTATCCATATAAATGCAGCTAGCAAATTTCTCCAGTTCTGTAAATCAATTTCACTCAGTTTTGTAAAAGAATTCCATAATTCTTCTAATGTTGAAAAATTGAAATTTCTGCATTCATCATACTCATTTTTTTTGTCAAAAAGCACAACTAATTGGACAATGTAAAAAAATATGAAGTACAGATTCATCTTGTCCACAAAAAAACACATATTTTATCACCCTCCCAACCTCGTTTAATAAGATTATCTCTAGTATGAATTTTATTGTTTATAGCTAGCCATAAGAATAATTTAAATTTAATAGGAATTTTAAGCACTCATAATGAATGTTTCATTTTAATACTTACCCCCCCCCCCCAAATTTAAAAATTCACACAGGGACTGTACTAAAAAATTTCCATTTGTTTCCAAGGTTCATACTGATGAATCTTCACTATCTGTGAAATGCAAAGTTTTAATTAAGTTGAGCAGTTCAGTTTTCTGACTTCTCATTTCCTTGCTCACCCCTCTCTGTAAATTTAAATTGATCTGTCCATTATTCCAAATTTGTTTCAAAGATATTTTATCAGATTTTGATTTTTGATGTACCAATGGAAATTGTAGTTTTAAAGGACAGTTATTAAACCAAATATCATTCCAAAAATTTATTGATTTTCCATTACCTATTATTCTCTATTCCCTATTTGTATAAAATGTTTTAATTTTGCAATTCCTTTCCAGAAATGAGACCCTTGATTACTAAATTTATTTTTATATTTAATTGTTATAATAATTTTCTATAAACTTTTATAAGGTTGAAAAGTGAATAACCATGCCCATTTACACAGTAGGGCTATATTCATTTGAGACCTAGCCAAACAAAAGGTGTCGCCTACCAGAAGGGATCTACAGGCTATGCAATATCAACAAGTATTAGAGGTCGCACAAGTCTTAAAGTTGGCCAGATAGTTAACTAGACCTAAAACCCCCCAACGAAGTCCGCACAACGCACCAACTAAGATCGTGTAACCAAAATAAGGTTTACGCTTTGTACTAAATCAAAGTGAGGCCAAAGGAATAGGCATTTCCTATGAAGAAGCGTTCCTTAGGGGACGCGACTGAGGGTAAACGCCCCATGAAGAAGCGATCTTTTCTTGACGAGAAAGGGGTTATTGATGGGCGAATTCCTACCTCCCCACTCTTTCACAAAAAGGCCAAAGAAATAGACCTTCCCTATGGAGAAGTGTTCCTTAGGGAACGCGATTGAGGGTAAACGCCCAATGAATAAGGGATCTTTCCTTGAATGGAAAGGGGTTACTGATGGGCAAATTCCCACCTAAAACCCATGTCCAAATGAGAGAACCCCGAGCGAGATGTGAGCATCAACCTTAATCAATGAGTGGAGTGAATGTGAGGTCCACGCAAAAATGGTATTCTGGTGATGAAGCCATAAGCACTCACCATCCTTGGCCGTTCACCTAAGCAACGTCTGCTGGTTTTGTCCATCTATCCGAGGCACACAAATGATAGACAAGGTTAGGTTTGTCCTTATATCATCCCAGGAAGCAACAATCCTTGCTAAGGAGGTTGCAGAGGGCGAGATAAACAAAGCACAACCCTTGAGAGACCCAGACTCGAAACTTGTCTCACCGAGACCCCTGCCAAATCAAGTGTCCGACCAAAAATGTCGTAACCACAAAACTGCCAAACATCCAGATATAACACAAAGCCATTGCCAACGAAAGTCTCAAACATCACATAAACTGAACAAGTCCAGAGCATTATTCAGAATACATAAAGACCCCTAGGGGCAATGATACACACAACCTAAGCAGGCCATACAAAAACAACAAGAACTAAAAGACCATAAAAAAAAGAGGGGGAAGAAGAAGGAAAGAAGCCGCCTCCTAGAAACCGTGATCGGGACTTCCAAGGTCGGCTGGATTATAGTGAGAGGAAGGGGAGCCATGTACAAGGAATCGAAGAAATCCACCCCAGTAGTAGGCGGGTCACCCAGTAAATAAACTCGACATGCTGTTTGAGAGCCTGAGGCTCTCGAGCGTGGCGCTCCTCTAGTTCTTGAGCACGCAGGGAAGAAGCCTGATCTTCGCACGCTTCCTGGCCAGCCTATGCCAGAACTTGGTCATGTTCCCACCATCTCTGCTGAAGAGCCTTAGACATATCCTTCTGTCGTTGATTCACTGTCCTCCTTACCGTACTCATAAAACCACCAGAGCAAAGAATCAAGGCACCAATCACCAAAGTTCAGAGAAGTTGACCGAAATGGGGCAAAGGGAGAAAAACTTGATGGAGAAATCGCTGGAGGTGACGATAGAGAAGGTCTGTCGGGAAAGAAGCCTAGAAAGGATGCACCCAGGTCAAGGCCAGGGATACAGCCATCGCATTGGAAGGAGTCGGCACATAAGTGCTGGAGTCCAAGCCGAGTTGTCACTGATACCATCATTCAGCCATGATCCAACACCCTCGGCTCAAATGATCTGGGCTCCCACGCCTCCCAGGGCTCCCATTGGGAGACCCTTGGAAGTGGCTTGCATGCACAGCCAAAGGGATCAAATTCATAATAAGAGAGGAGTCAAACCATAAAAGGAAACAAGGAAAAAGGATATACATGTGTGTGAAATCTCATAGAGGGTATCCAGCCCACAGAAGCCAGCCGGCGCCTTGGTAGAAGCAGGCAGCACCTCACGATCCCGGATGAATCGAGGAACCTCCTTGGTGGAACAACAAAGGCCCGCTAAATCACTAGCTGAACGTGCGCTAAGGCCGGACCCAACACAAGTGAAGTGCGCCAGTCGATAGAACAAACTGAATCTCTGGTGAGGAATGTCCCTCTGGAGAACCAGAAATCGAAAACCTGAACCACACCCAAACAAGCCATCCCAAAACTGGTTAAACCTCTCTATATCCAGGGCAATGCCTCGCAGAGAACATGATTTCTCAGGAATCGCCTGATCATATCCAAATTGCCAAGCACCCCTGTGAGGATTGTATAACTCCAAGATATATCGATCTCCAAAGTGTACCGATAGTGTCCCTCGACGGATACTCACCAAGTACTTGAAAAGCTCGAGACTTTCCCTACACAAACAACCGGAGGAAGCGTCATAAGCTTCAAAGCTTGAGCCCAAGAAAATGGCATGGTCGATGCATGAAGAGCTTGTGAACAGTGACCTCTGTTAAACCATTGTCAAGTACACCACCAACCACCCTAATCAGAGGCGGAACCTCTTCCAACAACTCAATAGGACCCGCGTATGAGTAAATACATGACCAGTGCATGGACATCCAACCACTTTTGTAAAATGAAAAAACATTTCAATTTTGTTGTAATTTCACAAAATCCAATTTAATAGGTGATGTCGCAACTAGAGGAACAAGTTATCTTCACAATTGACGACAAGCAGTTCTTCGGCATCAATGATGTGCACATGCTGGAACTTAGTGAGATAATGGACCTCCTTAATCCAGGTAATTGGATGAGTGTCTCGCTTATTCAGACTTGGTGCAAGTAAGAATCTTCAAGCTTAATATCTATGCAATTAGATTAGTTAATACATATATAATTCCAATATTCATTTATACACGCAGGATTCTTGCGCATCATCTTTGGAAATTTGGGTTGCAACCGAAGTTTCTCATTCTTGATCCCGTCTCATGCTCGGGGACACGTGTAATTGAGCACTATGACACCACGGTCAATTACATTAAGTTCTTCATTGCTATCGAGGACCCAAAATCCGTGATCTTTCTGCCGTACATTGAATGGTTAGAATAATTACATTTCGATAGTGCAATCACTTAATATGCATGCATACTAACTTGATTAATTGTAAATTATATCAATCATTGGTACCTTTTAGTTTTGCGAATCTCCTCGACATAGATTTATGAGATTGATTCGCAAACAAATCGGGAAACATGCTCGAAATTATTAGGGCCTTGAATGCATAAGTCGTCTTTAGTATCATTTCTAACACTTCTAATTTAATGATTTATTATACTTATTTGGACTTCTATCACTTTGTACAAGTCGTTGCGGCAATATTCTCAAGCAAAGGTTTCGAACAAAAGTACTAAGTTCGAGATAAGGATTGTCAAAGTAAGTGTTCTAAACTTAATCTCAAATTGGAACTTTCATTCAAAATTTAGGGTTTAGGGTTTAAAATTTAGAATTAAGGATTAGAGTTTAGGGTCTAGAGTTATAGGATTTAGAATTTCTGATCTAAACCCTAAACACAAGACTCTAAACCCTAAATTCTAAAGTTTATCTCAACTTAATTTCATCCGCAATTTAGTAGGATTTAAGTCTTTATCCATTTACTTTGTTACTTTCTAAATTTTTTAGAGTCCTCCGCAAGTGGGCGATGTTTTACATAGCGACGCATTACAACAATGTACCGAGCTTGAGATCGTTGAAGCTACATGTGCGAAATTTATTCTCCCAATAAATTATTTACACATAATTAATTTGTGTGATCGAACTAAAACAATAATGCTATTTTTTTCAGGAGCTCGAACCATATCCCGCTTCATTACTCGATAGCAAGATCGAACAGGTAAAAACAATGATTTGTGATTATCTTAGTTATTATTTGTGATGTGTTGTATGTCATATTTTTGTGTTATGTGATATTTTGTTGTATATGATATTAATGATGTATTGTAGGTGACATTTGGTATACATGTGAGCTCGATGCTTATTTTCGATATATACTAGTACATTTGTTTTGATATATATATCTGTGAAATTTGTTGTATTGATATTTGTTTTGATGTGTTTGATTGGTACATTTGTGTTGGTACCAATTATTTTTTGATTGGTACCAATTTGTTGTATTGATATAACTAGCAATTGGAGGCTAGCCACAGAAAATCAGCTCCATTAAAAAAAATTAATAAATTTATAGCGGACATTACATAAAACCCGTTATAACAACCAATATACGATTTGATATTATTTACAGACTATTATAGCATGCATCTGTTAAAGACCGCTATTAAATGTCTCTATTATAGCGGCCTTCTGTAAATGATCACTGTAATAGCTGCACCTGTTATAACGATATTTACAGAGCACCCGCTATAATAAATTTCTATTATAGAAGCATTTGTTTAAAGTTCACTATAATAAATTAAGAATATTATAGCAGACCACATGAATATTTAACAGCCCCTCTATTATATCACTCATATTCCGCTATAATAATCTTTATAAATCTGCTGTAACAGAGCTGCAACCACGTACAGATCGGTCCAATATTTCCGCAGCCCTGTTTATTTCTTTATTCGTATTTCTTTCAAGTACTAGAACTTCTCTTTTTGTTTCCCGCAGCAACCTAATTAGTAATTACTTAACCAGTTAACAGCGCCTAGTCAACACTTGCACAAATGTCGATACAATTAATAATAGTTTATAAGCAAAGCCCATTGTTTTCCACGCGATTCCATTTAGGGTGCATTACTGGGAATGCTAGCTAGGGCAATTTAGTACAGCACACTATTTCTGCGTATAAACTGTGTTATAAGTTATAGCTCTCTCCCCAGTCAGCACGTTTCCTGTCTCTAGAGTCTAAATAGGATCTCAGAATTATTCTACAGCTTCAAGTTTCAACAACTTCAAAGTAAATTAATCTCCATTATAAGTGCACTACATCCGCTCCAAGCTCCTCTCAATTGAATCCTTCCTCTTCACTTTCTCTCTGAAAGTATTTTTGACTCTTAAAGAGTTCAAAATAAAGAGAGCTAGAGAGATGAGGGCAGCCTTAATCTGTCTACTCGTGCTTTGTTCGGCGTTGTACAGCAATGCACAACTGCAATATGGTTTCTACAACGGCAAATGCGGAAACAGTAGTGTTGAGACTGTCATTAAGATGAAGGTAGCACAGCGCTTCGCCACAGATCAAACTATAGTCGCTGGTCTCCTTCGTTTGATGTTCCACGACTGTTTTGTAAATGTATGATTTGTTTTGTTTTGTTTGCTGTACTGATCTTGCTGTTGTAATGTAACTGATGTGTAACAAAATATTTCAATAATTAATTTTGATTTGTGCATGTGATTTGTCTTTCAGGGTTGTGATGCATCGATACTACTCGATGGACCGCAAAGTGAGAAGACAGCAATACCAAACAAGACGGTGTTTGGATATGATCTGATTAACCAGATCAAGAGTGCTCTAGAGGCACTATGCCCGGCTGTTGTCTCTTGTGCCGATATCATTGTAGCGGCAACTCGCGATGCTACTGTATTGGCTGGAGGCAAGCAATTTGATGTCCAGACAGGGAGGAGGGACGGCACAGTTTCTGTCGCGGCAGCAGCTTATAATCTCCCAAAACCAGATATCTCGGTTGGAGATTCTATCACTCTCTTCCAATCAAAGGGGATTGACAGTTTCAACATGGTTGTTCTGATGGGTACATACCAGCACCTTATGTAACTGCTTTCCTAGGAAAAATTAGGGCTTTATTTTTATTTTCATTTTTGTTAACAATACTTACAATATGTACAATGCTTGTGATATGTAATTGTGTTCCCTAATGTGGGCATGCAGGTGCTCACACCGTCGGAGTCACTCATTGCTCGGTGATTAAAAACCGTCTATACGACTACAAAGGAACCGGCAAGCCAGATCCATCCATGGTTGGATGGTACCTGTGGTACATCCAGACCTATGTTTGTCCAAAGGATGCTACGTGGGACAACAACGTCTACCTCGATGACTACTCGAGCCTTTACACTGTGGATGCCAGCTATTACAAGCAGATTGTCGCCGGAAAGGGCATCCTCCAATTCGATCAAGACATGGCAACTTCTTGGCAGACCGGTTGGGCAGTGAACTTACTAGCCAAAGATTGGTACAGTGCTTTCCCCAACCTGTTCACGCAGGCGTTGGTTAAGCTCGGTCAGGTCGAGGTTCTAACCGGAACTCAAGGACAGATCAGGAAGGTTTGTAACAGTGTAAACTGAGAAGTAGAATGTCAATTAACTGTGTTTTGGCATGGAGTTGATAGGCATACAAAGAGCCATTAATTCTTTGAACATATACATTCTTTTTTTTATTTTAAAGAATTAATATTATTATTTCTTTTTTGTTCTTTTCATTTTTTTTTCCTTTTATCGTGAAACCAATGCATGTAAAGAAGAAATATTCTGGGAGAAATTTATACAGTATGTAATGAACGTATTCTCCAATAAATAATTAGGTAATTAATGAAAAAGATGGGCACATGCAGGGTTCTTGCTTGCGTTACTATATGTTATTTTTTTCCTATTTTAATCCCCATTTTTTTGAGGGAAATATTTTAATCCCCATTTGGTTGGAAACTAAAATGCAAGATTAGTAATGGAACAAATTAATAGATCAGAATGAATATTTGCTCTTTGGAAATATGGGTTATAATTGAAAATTTCTTTATCAAAATTCAATCTATCAAATTTAAATTGAAACATTAGGGTTTAACAGATTTTTAATAAATTAACGACCGACCGAACATAATTAGTGATGAAGGGCAGGTTAATCGCAATAAGTTCTTAAATAAATTTCATGGCCTTAAATGCGACAAATATTTAATTTTGATATGCGACATATATATATATAAAATATCCATATAGTAAATATATCTTTTGGATTAAGTGCATGCCTCCTTAATTTCTAGAGAACCTAGCCTTATTTGACTCCAAGATATTCTTTCTTATTATCTTATTTGTTATTTTTAAGCTGAGAAACCTTATTTAATTTGTTGGGAAGCAGCATCTTATCATTAAAGAACTTATTCGTTTTTTTCGAAATTCTAATGACATTAGTCTCAAATTATAACTATATTCTCAGACTGTGATAAATAATTAGTGAAAAGAAAAAACTAAAGATAATTGCTAAGTAGCACAAGAAAAACTCTTTGAATTCTAAAGAACTAATTTTTGTGCAAAAGTTAATGATCAATTAGTACAAATTACTATGATTCCTTATATAGACGACATGTGCTTTGGTTCCAAAGTAAGAAATAACTGCTACTAAGGAAGTAAATATATGATGATTCGGTGAATAAAACGAAAATAACTACTAAGTAAATAAAAGATAAAAGATAGAAAATTATTTTAGATAATTGGGAGTGCAATCATGGAATAATCAATCAGAGCGGTTCGGGATCACAATCCGAACATGTCTTGGATTCACGTCCTTGGTCTGCATTAGGCTCTACGGATTGATCAAACAATGCCTCAAGCTTGTATTTTCACCATACTTGTGAAAATGTCGCACATTGAACACGTTCGAGATGTGCATGTCTTCGGGTAGCTTGACTCTGTAGGCATTTTCACCAAACTTCTCAAGAATTGGATAAGATCCAAACTTACAACGTGTGAGCTTGTTGTATTTACCATTCATGTAGCGATCCTTACTCAAATAGACCCTTACAAATTCTCTAATATTGAAATCTACTTGCCGACTCCTTTTTCCTGCGTGAGCCTTGTACTTCTCATATGTTGCTATAAGCTTCTGGTGTACTTGCTCGTAAATTTCCTGCATGTTACGAACATGTGTTGCCGCATCCTTTGAGCTCCTGCTCAGGCCTTCGACTGGTAACAAGTGATGAGGGCCTCGAGGAATGTATTTGTACAACACATAGATAAAGAAGCAAATCAGATGGAACAGTTGACCTAATAGTTGTACTCGAACTCGATCTTCAGCAAGAGTGTGTCACACATCCCAAATGAAGTCACTTGTGCTCACAACATATTTGCAACTCTTCGATTGATTACTTCGGTTTGCCCAACAGTTTGAGGGTGGCAAGTTGTGCTAAGCTTCAACTCGGTTCCAAGCAGTCTAGACCATACTTATTTTCAGAATGAACTCATGATTTTTACATCTCAGTCAGAAACAAAGGAACTTGATAACCTATGATGTCGAACCGACCTCGGTGAGCAAGAGCACGACAACCTTGCAAGTGTTGATGCTTGTCATGCAGCTGCCAAAAAGTCATCTTGCTGAATCTGTCTACCACAACAAAAATGGTGTCATTCTTCTCTCAAGTCGTCGGTAAACCTACAAAAAAATCCATCAAAATGTCTTTCCATGGTGCGGTCGGAATAGTCAAAGGTATGTACAATCCTTGATTGGTGTCGGTTCCTTTGGCAGCTTGGCAAACTTGGCATCACTTCACAAATAGCCTGATGTCTTTCGACATGTTCGTCCAAAAGAATCTTTCTCGGATCAGATGAAGTGTCTTCTCGACACAAAAATGACCTTGTTTGTGAATCTCCTGAACAATGGAGAATCGAAGGGATGTGTTCGAGATGTATAGTAAATTCCCAAAGAAAAGGTAACCATCCCGTAGAAGATAACTGTGTCGGGTTTTTGATTCAATGCCTTTGATTATCGGTCCAAAATCAACATCTTCTCGTAGTTTTCAGGGAAGTTCTTCGATCTGAGAACCACATTCTTCATTGAAGACATCAAGTTAATTCGACGCTGTTGTGTTACTCGTTCCACACTTGTGAATGATAACCTATGATGGCTAGATTACACTAACTAACAATCAAGGACTAAATTTCAATTTTTCAAATTCAACATACTATGCAATTAAATCAAATATAATAAAACAATACTATCTTAAGCAATTCAATTAAATGTTAAACAAGATTAATAAAGAAAAAACTTAGAAAGAATGGAGAAGAGAAGTCGTGATGTGTTGACGAAGTTCGTCTATGCCTACTCTTTGTGTTCTCGATGCTCCTACCTTTGCGATAGCAAGTTCAGTCCGCTCCACTAAATGAATTTCTTTACAACAATGAACCTCACTCTCTTACAATAGAAGATCGTTTTTCTCGTAGTGCCCAAATCACAACTTTGCCGGGACGGGATGTGATAAAAGGTTTAGTGGAAAAAGAAAATACGAAAGATAACTGCTAAGCAGCAAATAAAATACTTAGTGAATTGTAAAATGAACTAATTTTCATATACAAGTTAATGATCGATACAAATGACTAGGATTTCTTACATAGGCGACAAGTGTCTTGGTCCATAAGTAAGAAATAATTGCTACTAAAGAAGTAAATATATGATGATTCAGTGAATAAACTGAAAATAACTACTAAGAAAATAAAAGACAAAAAAATAGAAAAATATTCTAAATAATTAGAAGCGCAATTTTAGACAGATCAATTAGAGCGGTTCAAGATCACAATTCAAACCTGTCTCAGATTCACTTCCTTGATATGCGTCACCCAACAGAAGCTGTTAGAGCATCTTCATTTTTGAAACTCTTTGAGTTTCTAAATAATTGTCACATCACTTTAGAAATTGTTAACTTCTAAAGTCCACATTAATGAAACTATAATTAGATTGTCACATCAGTCAATTATAGAAGAGAGAGCATTGGTAGGTAGATCAACTTCAGCCAATTATGAAGTCACGTCAGAGTTTATAAACTTTAGCCAATTATGAAGCCCGTAACCCGTCATAACCCGCCTGTAACCCATTTTAACTATTCGTTACGAGTTTGAGAAGCCTAAAATAATAAAGTTATACAAAAAAATGTTAAATTTTTTTTACAATTATTAACGCTTGGAATATTTTTGCAATTTTTAATTACTTTCGAATTCTAATTTGAAAATTTTCTGTATTCTTCGATTTTTTTGGAACTTTTTATGTTTTTTTTTTGAATTTGGAAATTTTCGAATTAAAAAAATAATAAATCCGTGACCCGCCCCGTCCCGCCCGTACCCGCCCTGTCCCGCCCAACCCGACGGGCCAAAGGGCGGGTTAGGGTCATAATCCAAACTAAACTTGTCCTTAACCCGCCCCGTTTAACCCGTCCGACCCGTACTACCTGTGCACGTACAACACGTGACCCGGGCAATCTGGGCCTGTGCCCGCCCGTACTCGCCCGTTTGGTAAACACTAGGATCAGGTAGTGCATTCATGATTTTAATTATTAGATCAATCAATTTCATTTTTTATAATTTACTTATCGATCTTTGTTTTTTTCATTTAATTTAAACAGAAAGAGTGTGTAATTCACTGATCAGATGATTCATGATTTCTTTCCATTCAATTTAAAAAAAAAAAGAATGTATAATTCATTGATCGAATAATTTAAATCATTAATGCACAATTAAATGATGTACTCATGAACTTGTCTAACTCTAACTCATATTAAATATATCAAAATAAATGTATCAAAGTTGACCTTCAGAAGCTATCTATTAGTTGAAACTTTAATTGTTACATGCATGACAAGCCAGCCACATGAAAATCCCTAACTTCCACAATTGCTTAATTTAATTATTCTATCTAATTGATAATTAAGTGCTCATAATAATGCATGTCATTGATATTTCTGAGGTGGAAATATACTTGTTTATATAGTGTGCGCACATGGATAGCTAGCAATATTGAATAGGCATAATGCAAGCAGCATATGATTTCTCATGGCAAACGACATGAGTTAAAACTAGCGTACGACTCGCGTTCCGGCGAAAATTTAAATTTTAGATTTTCGTATTGCAATAATAAAATTATAATAAATCATTTAAATAAAAAAAATATAAAATTTAGAAAAAAATTGCAAAAAAATATAATCTACATTGGTTTTACTGTAGCGTGAATATATAGTACAAACACTGTTCATTCCACAGTGGAAATGTACAGTGCCACATATCACGTCATGCGTATATATAATACTTTAAACAGCGCTGAACCGGTCATACTTGTTAAAATTTGTCTAACTAATTTAGATTAATTTATAAGAAAAATATATTAAACAAATATTATATAATAGTTAACTGATATAAATTAATTTAACTTCAATTCATAAATTCGTAATAGTTTATATAATACAAAATTATCATTTATAGTTGATAAAATAATTGAATATGAATCAGTTAATATAAAGCCAATTATTAACTGATATTGTATAATGAAAATAGTTGAATGAAGTTGAATAATAATTTGGTTGGATGTAATATATTTTCACGGTTAAATTGCATTGGAAGCAATTAATTAAAGAAAACAAAAGTTTCTCTATTATTTATTTATTTTCAATGTACTCTTATTTGCTTGCAGATATTAATTCCCCAATAAAACCATGAGGTACCCTTACAGGACAACATTTAAAAATAAAAAAAAAAAGCTCCGCGATTTTGTTCTCTTACTGTCATTAAAAATAAAATTAAATCACAACCGTTGATCTAAAAATTGCATTTTACTTTTTACTCAATTGATTTATTAAGTGAGAGTACCGATCTAATTAAAACACAAAAAAGTAGATTATATATAGAGAGAGAGAAATTGTAGTTTATACAAAAAAGTATACTTTAGACTCATATTCAGAATTTCAAAATATAAATGGTCGATAATAGTCATTGAGATTGTAATTTATACTAAAATTTTCATTTTTTGAAAGTTTTTAACTATTTATCGGATGAATATAAAATTTGTTAATCTAACGATTTGCAAACCTCTCCAGTTTAACGAATTTCTCAGTCATCCGATAAAATAATAATTTTTAAAAATATATATAAATTTTTGTTTCAAATAGATTTTAGTACGAACTACGATTTCAACGTTTCAAATCGGTCATTTGTTTTTTAAAGAAAATTAAGAAATGAACTTAAATCGCATTAAATTTAAAACACAACTATTTATATTAGTTCAAAAATGTGTTTATAAACTTTTTATATTTAATTTTTTTATCAAATTATTTAAAATTCCGTCGTCAAAATTGTCAAAATAACTCACGGTCTCATACTTTATATACGATTGAACTGTCTCTAGTTTAAAAAAAAAAAAAAAAATAGCACTACTAGCTAGCTATGCTTGTAATGCTAAAAACTAACTGGAATTTTCTTTTAATGATGTGATTTCGTAAATATTATTGAGGTATTATTTACTCCAACATTGTTCCCTAGCAATTGCATAACTTTTTGTGCATATACTCTCCTCGATCGGCAGCAAGATTTGGCATGCAAATGCACAAGCACAACCTTTGTTTGATGGATCCGTACGAATGTCAAAAAAGACAGCGGACATTGGTATGCTGCACATGCATTCTAAAAAAAATAAAAATTACATGATTCTGATTTCAAATATTTGACAGTCATGATTTTATTTTTCTGCATTCAGCGTTCAGACTAAATGCATGCGTTCACGCAGAAAAAACAAACGACAAAAATGATTAAGTATGATGCAAAATTTCAAATCTGTGTTCACGTCTAAACGCCGTCTCTGAACGCTACGTTCAGACGTGAACGCAGATTTCAAAAGTACTTGATATTTCTTTTGCTTCGTAAACTCGGGTGATCTCTATTTCTGAACGTGTGCGTCCAGAAAACAGTTCTGACGCTGAACGCAGAAAAATAAGACCATAACTGTCAAATGTTTGAAAACAGAATCATAAATGTAATTCTAATTTTTTTAGGACCAAACATAAAAAAAATTCACCAGGAACGCGATTCATTATTAAGGAATGCCAGCTAAGGGATCACATTACGAAGCGCGTCGGAATATCAATATCCCATAGGAATTTAATCAATTTATATTGATTAATTAATTGATTAATTACCCAATTCAATTGACTTTGTATTTTATAAATTTGAACATAATAATTCAATTGACTTTCAATCTTTCATGAGTCTTTATATACATAGTATGAAATTTTGCAAGATTGGACTTTAGACCACTTGTTAATTAAAATGATTAGAGATCTTTCAATTTTTGGTAGGTTTCAATTCGTACCATATTCAATTGATTAAAACCATCTACATTAAGGATCTATTTGGCAATGCAATTTTTAGACAGAATATAGAAATAAAAGGCTATTCCGATGTAAAAGTGTGTCAAACACAAAGTAGAAAATTGGAATAGCATTTGGAACAGACTCTTCCCGTATACCATAACTTAGCTGGAATACGAGAATAGACAATTTTGGACGTGTTGGAATAGCGAACTTTTCCTCTTTTGCCCTCCAACGATAATTTTTTTATTTTGCTTTCTCTTCTTTCTCCATCTCCCGTACGCCACTTTCTTGTTGTTCCTCCGATTTCCCTCACCATTGATCTCATCGAGCAAATGATCGCTTAATGAGAAACAAACCTCAAAATAAATCTCTCCTCCTCCCGCTGATTCATTCGACACCCAATATGAGCGATTCCATTTTTCTTGGAGCAAACCCTAGCTAGTTGAAGTCAAACATATCAGAACTTGAGACTATCAGGAGCAAAGTAGGAGCGATGGGTGCATTATTGAAGCTTTGTAGTTCAATTGAGTCCAAATTGTGAGTTTTGGGCATGGAACTACGATCAGCTAGATAACCGCCACACCTCTAGCATATTAGATCAGCTAGATGTGATCAAGAGGAAGATACAAAGAGATAAATAATCGTGAATCCTCATTTTTAAGATAGGATTGGGATGCTTGACCAGACTAAAATACAAGTATCAAAATTAAGGCAAAATTGTTAAATTGTCAAGAAATAGATAAACTATTAGGGTTTAGAGTTTGTTAAGAAATTGATGCTTAGGGTTTAGCGCTTGATAAAAATAGTTAAATCGTTAATAAATAAGTTCAACTGTTAATAACAGTTATTTAATATATAATCGTTGCCTTAAGTATTTTATGACAATGGTTATTTACTAAATAACCGTTGCCCTACTCCAAATATTAAATTACTATTTTCTCTTTGGCAACACTCACCAATGATTTTTTATATGATTCACCAACCCATTAGACACCAACATTTACATAACCGCAGGACAACTTGATTTTTTACTGTTGGTAGATCTATTTTCTGTGATAGTGAAAAAACAAGAGTTTTTGTCCTTGAATATCTCACAGTGACCTAATGTTTCAAAGACCTTTGGTTTTCACCGAGTTTCAAATATGCCACATCCACACAAAAGATATTGATCTTAGACACTAGGCTAAGAGCTTGTTCTTGAAAATTTCATCATTAATTCGATTAGCAAAAATTTATAAAAAAAATTTACAAATTATTTTATATAATTTATTCCTTAAATTTCATTTGCATCAATTTAGTTCTTGAATTAAAGCAGAGTAGGCTAATTCAAAAGATGACTAAACTTTCAATTGCACCAAATTACCTCATAATTTTTAAAAACAAGAACCAAACTAGTTCCTAATTTTCTTTTTAAAAAAAATAGTTGGATCATACCGATTTGTAAGTACCTAGCAATATCCAAACAGATGGTGCTATCGACATCGAAATATTAATCTGCACACTGAAGTTAAATTCAATTTGACAATTTTATTCTTAAGAAACACTAGAAAACGTAGCGCCGCTATGCCACATCTTTGAATATTTTATTTTTTTGTTAAATTATTACAAGCAAAGCGGTATGGTACTATTGATGTTCATGTAATTGAAGTGGATTTGTTGATAAAATGAGGTTCATGTTTTGTATTTAAATTTGGTAAACAATTGTTGATAATTGTTGATAAAATGAGGTTTACTAAAGTTACATAAGGTTTAACAATGAAGTTTATCAAATATAAAATTTTATCACCAAATTTGATAAATGAAAACACAAATGATTGTTATAGTGAAAACAATTATGGAGCACAACATAATTGAATATTTTTATCATAAACAACATAGCAATATAGACCCAAAACAATTGTGCAAAAACAAACATGCATCAAAAGAAACATTACTTCAACAATTGAAAAGAACATCACAAAAACAATCGCAAATAATTCTAAATTGTTTTTATAACTACACTTATTCTAAATTTTACCATCTACTACTACTACCAAAATGACCACAAAATATCATCTAACTAGCAAGATTAGGAATATCTAAAAGAAACATCTAATAGAATTCAGAAAAAATAGCCAAACATACAATTCAAAATAAACTAACACATACATTTTTCTAATCACAAAAACATAAAAACATCATCCCATCAATTCTTCTCTACATCATCTGAATTCTAAGAGTGAGCATCAAAAGGTTTGTCAGAATGGTCTTTCTCTCCATGAGGCACATCCATTCATGTCAGATAAATTTTCTTTTTTTGTACAGAACATTCCCCATCAGAGTCATGAAGAGTACAATCTCTAATGCAACCTGAATCCTCTAAGTCAAGAAAACATGAATCCTCTGATTATTCTGAGTCAAGATCTTCTGATGAAACACCTAGAAGAGAGGAAATTATGTTTCTAATAACAAAATACCAAAATGCTCTAATTGTAAACTATTATGATTTAAAGCCAAAGTATTGTCATTAGAAAATATTAACAATGTTTGGTAGATACTCCACATCTGGAGGTAATACAATTTTAAGTTTAAGCAATAAATTCTTATTGGTATTTTTGCACCAAAAAGTAACTAAATGAATGCTCTTCATTCTTATAGATTTAAAACTTTTATAACCTACATTTCTAAAGAAAACTATATTTCTTTCTAACCATATTGTTCATAGTATTATTCTCCTAAGTAATTCTATATGAATTTTATCTTTAAGTAATTCTATATGAATTTTATCTTTAAGTGGAATGACATAATTTAACTGCCAAAGATGTTCAATATTGTATCATCCAAATGAAATCTAATATTGATAAAAAAAATAATATTTTTTTGAGAAATTGTAATTTACTTGATAAAGAAAGCTTTTACTGTCAGTGTCATCCTCCGAGGGGCATGTGGCTTTCCTTTTTCTACTACTTTCTGGTGGATTTTTCTGAAGATCATTGATCAATGCTTCCAAATCTAGATAGATGATATTTAAGGAGGATTTGCACAACCTCTTTGAACTTCTTAATCTCCATCTGTGATGTAAAAATAGAAATGATGATATTGTCAAGTAAAATAGTATCTCTATAGGGGAAGCATTACACTATTTCTATAGTCAGGGGCGGACCTACATAGAAGCAGGGTGGGTCAGCTGACTCATCCTGGAATTTTTTTTGTGAAATTAATCATATATTTGAATTTTTTTAAGAATAATATGCTTGTAATTTTGAATTTTTTTTTTAAATATGCACTACTTTGAACCACCCTGAAAAAAATCGTAAATTTTAAACCACCCTGACAAAAATTCTAAATATGTCCCTGCCTATAGCCAATTCATCAACCTGGATCCTCTAAGTCAAGAAAACCTGAATCCTTTGATTATTCTAAGTGAAGATCTTCTGATGAAACACCTAGAAGAGAGGAAATTATGTTCCTTTCTATCTTTCTATTTCTTTAATTATTAAAAAAAGAAATATTTGTCAGGATTGTTTTATTGAATATTAAGATATATAACTAAATAGAAATAGGTCAACACAAGAAAAGCGTCATCACAATTCTTAATAAAACCAACAAAATTGTATATATCTTAATCATTACTTTATATATATATATATATATATATATAAAGTTTGCTTCATTAGTTTTTATATATAAGATATCAATTTTATTGGTAATAATATATATCATATTAGAACTTAAACATTCAATTATGAAACGATGGAAGGGTCAATTAAGTTATTGGTAAAAAAAATAAACACAACAACATATAAATCAATTGCAGGGATGGTGACCATGTTATAATTTGGATTATCATTTCTAAATTTAGTGTAATAATATTAAGAAATATTTCAAATAAGGGAACACATACTATTTCACAAATATAGTATGTACAAAATTAATGAAATTTAACTATAAGTTTTATATATTAAATTATAGTATGAACTAGTAACTTTGCCAATATATAAATTTAAGCGAATTAATTTGAAAAGCAGTCGTTCTATTTTTTAAATTGGTTCTCAATTTTGAACTAATAATGAACATTGAGCAGTTAGAGATAGGTTTACCTAGCAAATGTTAATATTTTTTTGTTGTTATGTTATATTCACACAATGATTAAGATAGAGAATTCGAATGAGAAGATGATATCTGAGAGGCACTAATTTAATTTTTTTTTTATTTTTTACTGTATTGATAAGATTGAAGAGATGCATATCTTATTGAGAAAATTCCATAATCCTTTAAGGATATTAGTAACAAATATTATTTAATTAAATGTAATGTAATGTTATCAGACGTGATGAAGAAGCATGTTATTTATATCTTCTTTAAAAAGGCAAATACACATAAGTGTTATTCTAAAATAGTAATATATTACAAACAACAAAATATGACTTCGACAAATTTAATTTATTTTTTTGTCGTTTTAGTAGCAAAAAATTACAAATTGAAATATTATAATGAGTAAAGAGAAGTAAATAAATGAAATTATATTTATAAATTTTGCTATTAATTAAACATATACAAACTAAAGAAACATAGATGATATTTCATATTATATTAATTATAAAATATTGATGATAGTACTATCATGTCCAGATATATAATTAAAATAACAAATTAATATTTATATAATTTGTTTATTAAATAATATTTCAATTAAAATAACAAAATATTGCAGCCATGGCAGATTTTCACGACTTGCAAGTAGGGTACTTTAGGCGAGCGTCGGCAGCCGGGACCAAAAGGGTTTGAACATTCAGCTCTTACCAATCATGTCTACAAACTTCATAAAGTTTTGTATGGTCACAAACGAGCTCCTAGAGCTTGATATGATAGATTGAGCACATTCTTAATTGAAAATGGTTTTAAAAGATTTCTAAAAGATACAACACTCTTTACCCAGAAAGACAAGAGTGATATTTTTTTAGTGCAAATGTATGTAGATGATATCATCTTTGGACCTATTAATGATTTGTTCGACAAGAATTTTTCTAGTCTTATGAGTAGGGAATTCGAAATGTCAATGATGGGAGAGCTCAATTTCTTCATTGGACTTCAAATCAAGCAAAATGATGAAGGGATCTTCATCAATCAATCCAAGTATGCGAAAGAACTCATAAAAATTTTGGAGTTGAAGATAGCAAGCCTATGAAAACGCATATGACTATAAATTCTCACCTTGGAATTGATGAAATTGAGAAAGCGGTAGACATATCTCAATATAGAGTCATTATTAGAAGTCTTATCTATCTTACCGCAAGTTGATCGAACATAATGTTTGACGTATGTCTATGTGCAAGATATCAAGCTTGTACTAAGGAATCTCACATGAGTGCCGTTAAGAGAATTTTGTGCTATATTAAAGGTACAATTAACTTGAATATTTGATATGGACGAACCATCAAACTAGACCTTATTGGGTATACTGATGCCGACTTTTTCGGTGATTGTGTAGATAGAAAGAGTACTAGTGGAACATATAAGTTTTTAGGTGAATCTTTGGTGTCTTGATCTAGTAAAAAGCAAACATCAATTGTTTTTTCTACGGTCGAAGCATAATACATAGTCATGGGTAGTTCTTGCATCCAAATATTATGGATGATTTCAACTCTTAAGAACTTTGATTTGCATTATACAAATGGACTCTATTATGGATGATTCCAACTCTTAAGGTTGAAAGTGGTACTTAACATATTTAAAATAAATTTTAAATTAAAGATAGTAAAATAGATAGATTTGTGAGTTTTTTAAGTTTATAGAGAAAATAGGTAATATTAAAATTTAGAAAGAAAAATACATAATTTCATGATTTTTTGAAGAATATATATTCCATCTTTATTATTAATAATAGCCTCCTTCATAATGAACGCAGATAATCTCTGCTCCAGATTAATTAAAAGGAAACCCCGAACAAATGGATTTAGATCACCCATTTTTCATTTCTGAAAAATAGAATCGATTTTTTCTTGACTGAATCTTTAGTAGTATTAAACGAATCAAATTGAATAAAAAAATTGCCTCCTTAATCTAATTCATCTGTTCATTTTAATATGATGATCTATAAGTAAATAATAGAACCTCCTTTTGCTCAAAATAATAGCAGATTCGGATCCGGAACAAATCGGCGTGTAACGTGATCGACGGTCCAGATGAATCGACAGCTTCTCTCACAAAATACCTAACTCCCTCTTGTCAAGCAGTCGGAACCTCTCGATTAGTAAAGACCGTTAACTGAAGGAGATAAAAAAATAAGAAAAGAGAAATTTCTCAATTTCCTGTTAATTGTTTTCTCATTCTCTGAAAGTGTAAGCGACAAGCCATGGGGACTGAACGAGAGAGCGATGAGAAAAAGTATTGCCGATTAACTGATGTTAAAATAAGCTTCGATAGCGTTGCTCGTGAAGAAGGTGAAGAGAACCGAGGGTTTTCTCTCTGCTTCTGGATCTATCTCTCGAATTCGGCGCAACCTTGTACTGTGGTTCTTCATCAGGTTTCGAATTTTATTTTACTCTAGTTTTGTTTCTTTATTATTCTTGTTACTTCTGTTTAGCTACAAAGAATTCGTACCTCCTTCCTGTTGGTGTATTAAACTGCTCTTGCTCCGTTCCGATTTTTTTAAATTGGGAACTTCTGAAAATCAAGTAGCAGTATCTCTCTACGAGATATTTTACATTCGTACTTTTCAAAGGCTCTATCATTCTGTGCAGTCAGAATCTTGATTTGAACTTGGGATTGTTTATGAAGACAAAAATATAATTGTAATGCCATTAAAGTGGTATAGTACTATCCCTTGCATTTTATGTAATGTTTCCCCTAGTTTGTTAAGTTTAAAGATTTGTCCTTGCTAATTGCAAAAAAAGTGAGTTCAAATTATTGTATTTGATAACTTTATGTCTAATAGAGGTTTATAAAGAATTTGCAGCTAAATATGGAGATTCGGTTCAAATTCATTTCCAAGTAACCCCTCAGATAATATTAGAACTGCATGGTTAGAAATTTCAATGATTGTAAGGCACGTTGCCATGGTTTTGATTTCTAGACAAACCCGACAGCACAAGGCGACATACCATTTGTTGCACTGGATGAAGAAAGTAAATTGATCATCTTCCCATTATTGGGTCTGCATGAAGAGGCACCAGGCCCTGACAGTTTCTTTCCATGGAGAAGTATGACCCACTTGTCAGCCTCTAATGCATGTCCCATGGAGAGATGGGTTCACATCGGCTGCCAGGTATGCTTTGAGATTCCTCTTCTTTTTTTTTGATCTTTTGCAACTAGAGATTACCTTCCGAAGTAGTTTTTCAAATAGGAAACTAATCCACTGCAGAACGTTTGTTTTCCTAGGCCATGATAGGATATTGTCAGCTTTATAGTGGTTTCAGTGCAATTCGAGAACTTTGAGATCCTTGCAAACACTTTTTATTTTGGTTGCAAGTGTTTTGGAAAGCATGTTTGAATGTAAGTTCAAAACATACATAGGATATTAGGATTGAATGAGAGGTGAAGGGAATGGAAATAAATTGTATGAGTTTTGAAGACCATAAAGGTATACTACACCTTTATGAATGGAGGCAAAGAAAAAGGGGACCTTTGTTCTTTTAACAGTTTCTTACAATCCAGCAATGATTGTTTATTATTTTCAAATTCAAAGCTTCAACTAGCTTTGTCTTCTCTCTTTCTCCTCTTGTGATTTGGTAATCAACTAAGCCTTAAACTAATGTTTTTTCAGGTGACCCAAAAGTACATGTGTCTCCATATTAATGGTATTATGGTAGCTGGGATGAACCTTGGTTCCTTGTCTAATGGAAAAAACCAAAGAGATTCTTTGAAGTTCATGACGCTTGTTGGTAACAAGGGAAAAGTCGAGGGGTATTTCTACAATTCACAAGTTTTGCCTTCACCAGTGTCAATAAAAAGCCAATACACAAAGGTACGACTTTGTTCATGTGATTTTGTTTAACCAAGAGTAGCCACAGTTGGAGGCTAGCAAAAAGCGGCAGAGGGAAGAAGGCATGAAGATGACATGTCCAGAGGGACCGTCAAGTTTGAGGTTCTTGTGAGTTTGTAGGAAATTGCATGACCTGAAACAAAACTAGAAGTCTCTGTCATATGCTTGTTACATGATGTCAGGTTTTCAAATGGAAAAGTGAAGGCTTGAAGAAAATATGTAAATTGGTTCTGGGAGGGGGATTTTATGTGGCATCAGTAACATCAGTTTTAGGTTAGCATGAGGGTGGAAGGATAATAATAGATAGGGGTGTGTGTGTGGCTGTTTTAGGTTAGCAGGATTGGAGGGATAATATTAAATAGGGTGTGTGGCGGTGTAATAGCTGGTCTCCTGAAATGGAAACTGGTGTTACTTGGAGTCACTTATTAATAGAAAAATAAAAGTATTACTGAGGTACAAGTTCATATTATAGACATGCATGATTCTGGCACATATACATGGTTGTGAATGATTTTAACCAAGGATCCTGCAGGAATTGGTCGTACTGGTACCAACTTAGCTCATTCTGGTCTTTCATCACACTGATAAAATATGGTCTCTCTAAGGATATTGTTCTTAAATCATATTTTGTTTTGGTTTACACTGCTTGATTCTTATTTTAAAATTTATTCTAAGAAATGAAAATTGCAGGATCAACCAGTGAGGTTATTCCTTGATAGTTCATCACTCCCTGATGGTGTTGAGGCAGGCCCTGATGGAGTCTGGAGCATTGTCGGTGGAAAGGTTTAACCATTTTGATTTTTGAAGTCAAACTGCATAATCTTGGAATGTTGCTATACTAGTTACCTCATTGGTTGATGCTATTATTTCTTTTGTTTCTGTATACGTAATTATTTTCTTGTCTTGTTCAGGTGTTTGATGTTTTGTTATTCCTGATATCAAGATTGTTCACATAAACACAAAAATGCTAAGCATAAAACTATTACTAGAAATAGCATTTACAGTACAATTACTACTGTAAGTGCATGTTCATCCAAAATCCCAGAATTATTCGATTTCACTATTCTTGGTTAGGCCATTTAGTTCCTGGAGTTAGTAGGTCACAAATAGTTCCTTATAGGTATGAAATGATTCTTAATTGTACTCTTCTTTGTAATTTTAGAATTGGGTATGAAATGATTCTTAATTTAACCGTATGGATGCAGCCTTCTTGCCGGAGGAACTTCACCTTGGAGGTACTATTGGTGAATGGTATGGATCAACCTGTGTACAGGGATATGGAGGTTGGTTTTTAGTTCTCATTT
>CAXKVX010002871.1:0-58871 GCA_964058865.1 Eleocharis quinqueflora | reverse complement strand
GGTGGTAAACAATCAAGAAAATACCACAAAGCATCATAGCTTACTATGAGAACTGTTTCTTCTTGGAGTACTTCATTTAAGCATGGTAACATTTCTTGAAACCACTACGAAGAAGCATAGAATAGCACTTCCAGTTCTTAATGTCTGATTACTTCATTTATGGGTGGTAAACATTCAACTAAACACCACAAAACATCTTATACTGCTATGAGAAGTGTTTCTGATCCTAGTACTTCATTTTTGGGTTGTGACCATTCAAGAAAACACCACAAGGCATCTTATCCTACAATGAGAAGTGTTTCTAATTTGATCACTTCATTTATGGATGGTAAACAATAAAGAATACACACAAAGCATCTTATCCTGGTAAGAGAAGTATCTTTGATCTGATTACTTCATTTATGAGTGACAACCTTCCAAGAAAACTCTAAACCCTTCATGAAGTCGCCACGAAGAAGCATAGAATACCACTCCAAATGCTTCATGTCTGATTACTTCATTTATGGGAGTTAAACATTCAAGAAAACACCACAAAGCGTCTTATCCTCCTACGAGAAGTGGTACTGATCCGAGTACTTCATTATTGGGTGGTAAACTTTCAAGTAAACCACAAACCTTTCAGGAAACCACCACAAAGAAGCGTAGAATACCAATCTTAGTGCTTCATGTATGAGTACTTAATTTATAGGTGGTAAACATTCAAGAAAACAACATAGCATCTAATCCAGCTACGAGAAGTGTTTCTGATCAGAGTACATAATTTATGGGTGGTAACCTTTCAAGAGAACTGCAAACCTTTCAGGAAATCAGCACGAAGATGCGTATAATACCAATCTAAGAGATTCCTATTTGATTACTTCAAATAAGGGTGGTAAACATCTTAGAAAACACCACAAAGCATCTTACCCTGCTACGAGAAGTGTTTCTGATATCTGTAATTCATTTATGGGTTGTAAACATTCACGAAAACACCACAAAGCATCATAGCCAACTATGATAAGTGTTTCATCTTTGAGTACTTTATTTAAGCGTGGTAACCTTTCTTCAAATCACTACGAAGGGCATGGAATACCACTCCAAGTTCTTGATGTCTGATTACTTCATTTATGGTTGGTAAACGTTGAAGAAAACACCAGAAAGCATCTTATCTTGCTTCGAGAAGTGGTTCTAATCCGAGTACTTCATTAATGGGAATTAAACTTTTAAGAAAACTCCAAACCTTTTAGGAAACCACCACGAAGAAGCATAGAATACCAATCGAAGTGCTTCATGTCTGAGTACTTCATTTATGGATGGTAAACATACATGAAAACACCACAAAGCATCTTATCCTGCTATGAGAAGTGTTTCTGATCTGAGTAATTCATTTATGGGTGGTAAACATTCATGAAAATTCCACAAAGCATTATAACTTACTATGAGAAGTGTTTCTTCTTCGATTACTTCATTTAAGCGTTGTAACATTTCTTGAAACCACTATGAAGAAGTAGATAATACCACTTCAAGTGCTTCATGTCTGATTACTTCATTTATGGGTGGTAAACATTCAAGAAAACACAACAAAACATCTTATCCTGCTATGAGAAGTATTTCTGGTCTTAGTACTTCATTTTTGGGTTGTGACCATTGAAGGAAACACCACAAAGCATCTTATCCTACAATGAGAAGTGTTTCTAATCTGATCACTTCATTTATGGGTGTTAAACAATAAACAATACACACAAAGCATCTTATCCAGCAAAAAGAAGTGTTTTTGATCTGATTACTTCATTTATGAGTGACAACCTTCCAAGAAAACTTTGAACCCTTCATGAAGTCACCAAGAAGAAGCATAGAATACCACTCCAAGTGCTTCATGTCTGATTACTTCATTTATGAGAGTTAAACATTCAAGAAAACACCACAAAGTATCTTATCCTCCTACGAGAAGTGGTACTGATCCAAGTACTTCATTATTGGGTGGTAAACTTTTAAGAAAACTACAAACCTTTCAGGAAACCACCACAAAGAAGCGTAGAATATCAATCTAAGTCCTTCATGTATGAGTACTTAATTTATGGGTGCTAACCATTCAAGAAAACAACACAGCATCTTATCTAGCTACGAGAAGTGTTTCTGATCCGAGTACATCATTTATGGGTGGTAACCTTTAAAGAGAACTCCAAATCTTTCAGGAAACCAGCACGAAGTTGTGTATAATACCACTCTAAGAGATTCCTGTCTGATTACTTCATATATGTGTGGTAAACATCCCAGAAAATACCACAATGCATCTTATCCTGCTACGAGAAGTGTTTCTGATATTGGTAATTCATTTATGGGTGGTAAACATTCACGAAAACCCCACAAAGCATCATAGCCAACTATGATAAGTGTTGCATTTTTGAGTACTTCATTTAAGCGTGGTAACCTTTTTTAAATCACTACGAAGGGCATAGAATACCTCTCCAAGTTCTTCATGTCTGATTACTTCATTTATGGTTGGTAAACATTCAAGAACACCAGAAAGCATCTTATCCTACTACGAGAAGTGGTTCTGATCCGAGTAGTTCATTAATGGGTAGTAAACTTTTAAGAAAACTCCAAACTTTTAGGAAACCACCATGGAGAAGTGTAGAATACCAATCTAAGTGCTTCATCTCTGAGTACTTCATTTATGGATGGTAAACATACATGAAAACACCACAAAGCATCTTATCTTGCTACGAGAAGTGTTTTTGATCTGAGTATTTCATTTCTGGATGGTAAACATTCAAGAAAACACCAAAGAGAATCGTATCCTACTATGAGAAGTGTTTCTTCTTCAAATACTTCATTTAAGCATGGTAACTTTTCTTGAACCCACCACGAAGAAGCATAGAATACCACTCCAAGTGCTTCACGTCGGATTACTTCATTTATGGGTGGTAAACATTCAAGAAAACACCACAAAGCATCTTATCCTGCTACAAGAAGTGCTACTGATCCGAGTATTTTTTTGGTGGTAACTATTTAAGAAAACACCACAAAGCATCTTATCCTACAACGAGAAGTGTTTCTGATCTGATTACTTCATTTAAGCGTGGTATTTCTTGAAACCACCACGAAGAAGCATAGAATACCACTCCCAGGGCTTCATGTCTGATTACTTCATTTATGAGTGGTAAACAATCAAGAAAACACCACAAGACATCATAGCCAAATGTGAGAAGTGTTTCTTATTCGACTACATGATTTAAGAATGGTAACTTTCCTTGAAACCACCACGAAGAAGCATAGAATACCACACCAAGTGCTTCACCTCGGATTACATCATATATGTGTGATAAACATTCGAGAAAACACAACAAAGCATCTTATCCTACAACGGTGTTTCAGATTTTAGTATTTCATTTATGGGTGGTAAACATTCAAGTAAACACCACAAAGCATCATAGTCTACTATGAGAAGTGTTTCTTCTTCGAGTACTTCATTTAAGTGTGGTCATCTTTCTTAAAACCACCACGAAGAAGCATAGAATACCACTCTAAGTTCTTCATGTCTGATTAATTCTTTTATGGGTGTCAAACATTCAAGAAGACAACACCAAACATCTTATATTGATACGAGAAGTGGTACTGATCCAAGTATTTCATTTATGGGTGGTATACTTTCAAGAAAACCACAAACCTTTCAAGAAACCCCCACGAAGAAGCGTAGAATACCAATCTAATTGCTTCATATATGAGTACTTAATTTATGGATGGTAAACATTCAAGAATATCAGTCTTATCCAGCTACGAGAAGTGTTTCTGATGAGGGTACATCATTTATGGGTGGTAACCTATGAAGAGAACTCCAAACTTTTCAGGAAACCCGCATGAAGATGCGTATAATATCACTCTAAGAGCTTCATGTCTGATTACTTTATATATGGGTGGTAAACATCTCAGAAAACACCACAATGCATCTTATCCTGCTATGAAAAGTGTTTTTGATATGGGTAATTCATTTATAGGTGGTAAACATTCACGAAAATACCACAAAGCATCATAGCCAACTGTGAGAAGTGTTTCTTCTTCAAGTACTTCATTGAAGCATGGTAACCTTTCTTAAAATCACCCCGAAGGAAATAGAATACACACCAAGTGTTTCATGTCTGATTACTTCATTTATGGTTGGTAAACTTTCAAGAAAACACAACAAAGCATCTTATCTTGCTACGAGAAGTGGTACTGATCTGAGTACTTCATTATTGGGTGGTAAACTTTCAAGAAAACCACAAACCTTTCGGGAAACCACCAAAAAGAAGCTTAGAATACCAATCTAAGTGCTTCATGTATGAGAACTTAACTTATTCAAGAAAATAAAACATCATCTTATCCAGCTACAATAAGTGTTTATGACCCGAGTACTTCATTTAAGAGTGGTAACTTTCAAGAAAATTGCAAACCTTTAAGAAAACCAAAACAAAGAAGCGCAGAATACCAATTTAAGTGCTTCATGTCTGAGTACTTCAGTTATGGGTGGTAAACATTCAAGAAAACAACACAGCATCTTATCCAGTTACGAGAAGTGTTTTTGATCAGAGTACATCAGTTATGGGTGGTAAACTTTCAAGAAAACTCAGAACCTTTCTGGAAACGACCACGAAGAAGCGTAGAATACCAATCTAAGTGCTTCATGTATGAGAACTTCATATATGGGTGGTAAACATCTCAGAAAACAACACAGAGCATCATATCCTGCTATGAGAAGTGTTTCTGATATGGATAATTCAATTATGGTTGGTAAACATTCACGAAGACACCACAAAGCATCATAGCCAACTGTAATAAGTGTTTCATCTTTGAGTACGTCATTTAAGCGTGGTATCCTTTCTTGAAATCACTACGAAGGGCATAGAATACCACACCAAGTTATTCATGTCTGATTACTTCATTTATGGTTGGTAAACGTTCAAGAAAACACAAGAAAGCATCTTATCCTGCTTCAAGATGTGGTTATGATTCGAGTACTTCATTAATGGGTAGTAAATTTAAAGAAAACTCCAAACCTTTTAGGAAACCACCACGAAGAAGCATAGAATACCAATCTAAATTCTTCATGTCTGAGAACTTCATTTATGGATGGTAAACATACATAAAAATACCACAAAGCATCATATCCTGCTACGAGAAGTGGTTCTGATCCGATTACTTTATTTGTGGGTGGTAAAATTTTAAGAAAAATCCAAACCTTTTAGGAAACCACCACGAAGAAGCGTTGAATGCCAATCTAAGTGCTTCATGTCCGAGTACTTCATTTATGGATGGTAAACGTACAAGGAAAAACAACAAAGAATCTTATCGAGCTACGAGAAGTGTTTATAATCTGAGTACTTCATTTATGAGTGGTAAACATTCAAGAAAACATCACAAATCCTCATAGCCTACTATGAGTAGTGTTTCTTCTCCGAGTACATCATTTAAGCGTAGTAACCTTTCTTTAAACCACCACAAGGAAGCATAGAATACACTCCAAGTGCTTCTTGTCTGATTACTTCATTAATGGGTGGTAAACTTTCAAGAAAACACAACAAAGCATCTTAACTTGCTACGAGAAGTGGTACTGATCTGAGTACTTCATTATTGGGTGGTAAACCTTCAAGAAAACACAACAAAGCATCTTATCTTGCTACGAGAAGTGGTACTGATCTGAGTACTTCATTATTGGGTGGTAAACTTTCAAGAAAACCACAAACCTTTCGGGAAACCACCAAAAAGAAGCTTAGAATACCAATCTAAGTGCTTCATGTATGAGAACTTAACTTATTCAAGAAAATAAAACATCATCTTATCCAGCTACAATAAGTGTTTCTGACCCGAGTACTTCATTTAAGAGTGGTAACTTTCAAGAAAATTGCAAACCTTTAAGAAAACCAAAACAAAGAAGCGCAGAATACCAATTTAAGTGCTTCATGTCTGAGTACTTCATTTATGGGTGGTAAACATTCAAGAAAACAACACAGCATCTTATCCAGTTACGAGAAGTGTTTTTTATCAGAGTACATCAGTTATGGGTGGTAAACTTTCAAGAAAACTCAGAACCTTTCTGGAAACGACCACGAAGAAGCGTAGAATACCAATCTAAGTGCTTCATGTATGAGAACTTCATATATGGGTGGTAAACATCTCAGAAAACAACACAGAGCATCATATCCTGCTATGAGAAGTGTTTCTGATATGGATAATTCAATTATGGTTGGTAAACATTCACGAAGACACCACAAAGCATCATAGCCAACTGTAATAAGTGTTTCATCTTTGAGTACGTCATTTAAGCGTGGTATCCTTTCTTGAAATCACTACGAAGGGCATAGAATACCACACCAAGTTATTCATGTCTGATTACTTCATTTATGGTTGGTAAACGTTCAAGAAAACACAAGAAAGCATCTTATCCTGCTTCAAGATGTGGTTATGATTCGAGTACTTCATTAATGGGTAGTAAATTTAAAGAAAACTCCAAACCTTTTAGGAAACCACCACGAAGAAGCATAGAATACCAATCTAAATTCTTCATGTCTGAGAACTTCATTTATGGATGGTAAACATACATAAAAATACCACAAAGCATCATATCCTGCTACGAGAAGTGGTTCTGATCCGATTACTTTATTTGTGGGTGGTAAAATTTTAAGAAAAATCCAAACCTTTTAGGAAACCACCACGAAGAAGCGTTGAATGCCAATCTAAGTGCTTCATGTCCGAGTACTTCATTTATGGATGGTAAACGTACAAGGAAAAACAACAAAGAATCTTATCGAGCTACGAGAAGTGTTTATAATCTGAGTGAGTAGTGTTTCTTCTCCGAGTACATCAATTAAGCGTGGTAACCTTTCTTTAAACCACCACAAGGAAGCATAGAATACACTCCAAGTGCTTCTTGTCTGATTACTTCATTAATGGGTGGTAAACTTTCAAGAAAACACAACAAAGCATCTTAACTTGCTACGAGAAGTGGTACTGATCTGAGTACTTCATTATTGGGTGGTAAACTTTCAAGAAAACACAACAAAGCATCTTATCTTGCTACGAGAAGTGGTACTGATCTGAGTACTTCATTATTGGGTGGTAAACTTTCAAGAAAACCACAAACCTTTCGGGAAACCACCAAAAAGAAGCTTAGAATACCAATCTAAGTGCTTCATGTATGAGAACTTAACTTATTCAAGAAAATAAAACATCATCTTATCCAGCTACAATAAGTGTTTATGACCCGAGTACTTCATTTAAGAGTGGTAACTTTCAAGAAAATTGCAAACCTTTAAGAAAACCAAAACAAAGAAGCGCAGAATACCAATTTAAGTGCTTCATGTCTGAGTACTTCAGTTATGGGTGGTAAACATTCAAGAAAACAACACAGCATCTTATCCAGTTACGAGAAGTGTTTTTGATCAGAGTACATCAGTTATGGGTGGTAAACTTTCAAGAAAACTCAGAACCTTTCTGGAAACGACCACGAAGAAGCGTAGAATACCAATCTAAGTGCTTCATGTATGAGAACTTCATATATGGGTGGTAAACATCTCAGAAAACAACACAGAGCATCATATCCTGCTATGAGAAGTGTTTCTGATATGGATAATTCAATTATGGTTGGTAAACATTCACGAAGACACCACAAAGCATCATAGCCAACTGTAATAAGTGTTTCATCTTTGAGTACGTCATTTAAGCGTGGTATCCTTTCTTGAAATCACTACGAAGGGCATAGAATACCACACCAAGTTATTCATGTCTGATTACTTCATTTATGGTTGGTAAACGTTCAAGAAAACACAAGAAAGCATCTTATCCTGCTTCAAGATGTGGTTATGATTCGAGTACTTCATTAATGGGTAGTAAATTTAAAGAAAACTCCAAACCTTTTAGGAAACCACCACGAAGAAGCATAGAATACCAATCTAAATTCTTCATGTCTGAGAACTTCATTTATGGATGGTAAACATACATAAAAATACCACAAAGCATCATATCCTGCTACGAGAAGTGGTTCTGATCCGATTACTTTATTTGTGGGTGGTAAAATTTTAAGAAAAATCCAAACCTTTTAGGAAACCACCACGAAGAAGCGTTGAATGCCAATCTAAGTGCTTCATGTCCGAGTACTTCATTTATGGATGGTAAACGTACAAGGAAAAACAACAAAGAATCTTATCGAGCTACGAGAAGTGTTTATAATCTGAGTACTTCATTTATGAGTGGTAAACATTCAAGAAAACATCACAAATCCTCATAGCCTACTATGAGTAGTGTTTCTTCTCCGAGTACATCATTTAAGCGTAGTAACCTTTCTTTAAACCACCACAAGGAAGCATAGAATACACTCCAAGTGCTTCTTGTCTGATTACTTCATTAATGGGTGGTAAACTTTCAAGAAAACACAACAAAGCATCTTAACTTGCTACGAGAAGTGGTACTGATCTGAGTACTTCATTATTGGGTGGTAAACCTTCAAGAAAACACAACAAAGCATCTTATCTTGCTACGAGAAGTGGTACTGATCTGAGTACTTCATTATTGGGTGGTAAACTTTCAAGAAAACCACAAACCTTTCGGGAAACCACCAAAAAGAAGCTTAGAATACCAATCAAAGTGCTTCATGTATGAGAACTTAACTTATTCAAGAAAATAAAACATCATCTTATCCAGCTACAATAAGTGTTTCTGACCCGAGTACTTCATTTAAGAGTGGTAACTTTCAAGAAAATTGCAAACCTTTAAGAAAACCAAAACAAAGAAGCGCAGAATACCAATTTAAGTGCTTCATGTCTGAGTACTTCATTTATGGGTGGTAAACATTCAAGAAAACAACACAGCATCTTATCCAGTTACGAGAAGTGTTTTTTATCAGAGTACATCAGTTATGGGTGGTAAACTTTCAAGAAAACTCAGAACCTTTCTGGAAACGACCACGAAGAAGCGTAGAATACCAATCTAAGTGCTTCATGTATGAGAACTTCATATATGGGTGGTAAACATCTCAGAAAACAACACAGAGCATCATATCCTGCTATGAGAAGTGTTTCTGATATGGATAATTCAATTATGGTTGGTAAACATTCACGAAGACACCACAAAGCATCATAGCCAACTGTAATAAGTGTTTCATCTTTGAGTACGTCATTTAAGCGTGGTATCCTTTCTTGAAATCACTACGAAGGGCATAGAATACCACACCAAGTTATTCATGTCTGATTACTTCATTTATGGTTGGTAAACGTTCAAGAAAACACAAGAAAGCATCTTATCCTGCTTCAAGATGTGGTTATGATTCGAGTACTTCATTAATGGGTAGTAAATTTAAAGAAAACTCCAAACCTTTTAGGAAACCACCACGAAGAAGCATAGAATACCAATCTAAATTCTTCATGTCTGAGAACTTCATTTATGGATGGTAAACATACATAAAAATACCACAAAGCATCATATCCTGCTACGAGAAGTGGTTCTGATCCGATTACTTTATTTGTGGGTGGTAAAATTTTAAGAAAAATCCAAACCTTTTAGGAAACCACCACGAAGAAGCGTTGAATGCCAATCTAAGTGCTTCATGTCCGAGTACTTCATTTATGGATGGTAAACGTACAAGGAAAAACAACAAAGAATCTTATCGAGCTACGAGAAGTGTTTATAATCTGAGTGAGTAGTGTTTCTTCTCCGAGTACATCAATTAAGCGTGGTAACCTTTCTTTAAACCACCACAAGGAAGCATAGAATACACTCCAAGTGCTTCTTGTCTGATTACTTCATTAATGGGTGGTAAACTTTCAAGAAAACACAACAAAGCATCTTAACTTGCTACGAGAAGTGGTACTGATCTGAGTACTTCATTATTGGGTGGTAAACTTTCAAGAAAACACAACAAAGCATCTTATCTTGCTACGAGAAGTGGTACTGATCTGAGTACTTCATTATTGGGTGGTAAACTTTCAAGAAAACCACAAACCTTTCGGGAAACCACCAAAAAGAAGCTTAGAATACCAATCTAAGTGCTTCATGTATGAGAACTTAACTTATTCAAGAAAATAAAACATCATCTTATCCAGCTACAATAAGTGTTTATGACCCGAGTACTTCATTTAAGAGTGGTAACTTTCAAGAAAATTGCAAACCTTTAAGAAAACCAAAACAAAGAAGCGCAGAATACCAATTTAAGTGCTTCATGTCTGAGTACTTCAGTTATGGGTGGTAAACATTCAAGAAAACAACACAGCATCTTATCCAGTTACGAGAAGTGTTTTTGATCAGAGTACATCAGTTATGGGTGGTAAACTTTCAAGAAAACTCAGAACCTTTCTGGAAACGACCACGAAGAAGCGTAGAATACCAATCTAAGTGCTTCATGTATGAGAACTTCATATATGGGTGGTAAACATCTCAGAAAACAACACAGAGCATCATATCCTGCTATGAGAAGTGTTTCTGATATGGATAATTCAATTATGGTTGGTAAACATTCACGAAGACACCACAAAGCATCATAGCCAACTGTAATAAGTGTTTCATCTTTGAGTACGTCATTTAAGCGTGGTATCCTTTCTTGAAATCACTACGAAGGGCATAGAATACCACACCAAGTTATTCATGTCTGATTACTTCATTTATGGTTGGTAAACGTTCAAGAAAACACAAGAAAGCATCTTATCCTGCTTCAAGATGTGGTTATGATTCGAGTACTTCATTAATGGGTAGTAAATTTAAAGAAAACTCCAAACCTTTTAGGAAACCACCACGAAGAAGCATAGAATACCAATCTAAATTCTTCATGTCTGAGAACTTCATTTATGGATGGTAAACATACATAAAAATACCACAAAGCATCATATCCTGCTACGAGAAGTGGTTCTGATCCGATTACTTTATTTGTGGGTGGTAAAATTTTAAGAAAAATCCAAACCTTTTAGGAAACCACCACGAAGAAGCGTTGAATGCCAATCTAAGTGCTTCATGTCCGAGTACTTCATTTATGGATGGTAAACGTACAAGGAAAAACAACAAAGAATCTTATCGAGCTACGAGAAGTGTTTATAATCTGAGTACTTCATTTATGAGTGGTAAACATTCAAGAAAACATCACAAATCCTCATAGCCTACTATGAGTAGTGTTTCTTCTCCGAGTACATCATTTAAGCGTAGTAACCTTTCTTTAAACCACCACAAGGAAGCATAGAATACACTCCAAGTGCTTCTTGTCTGATTACTTCATTAATGGGTGGTAAACTTTCAAGAAAACACAACAAAGCATCTTAACTTGCTACGAGAAGTGGTACTGATCTGAGTACTTCATTATTGGGTGGTAAACCTTCAAGAAAACACAACAAAGCATCTTATCTTGCTACGAGAAGTGGTACTGATCTGAGTACTTCATTATTGGGTGGTAAACTTTCAAGAAAACCACAAACCTTTCGGGAAACCACCAAAAAGAAGCTTAGAATACCAATCTAAGTGCTTCATGTATGAGAACTTAACTTATTCAAGAAAATAAAACATCATCTTATCCAGCTACAATAAGTGTTTCTGACCCGAGTACTTCATTTAAGAGTGGTAACTTTCAAGAAAATTGCAAACCTTTAAGAAAACCAAAACAAAGAAGCGCAGAATACCAATTTAAGTGCTTCATGTCTGAGTACTTCATTTATGGGTGGTAAACATTCAAGAAAACAACACAGCATCTTATCCAGTTACGAGAAGTGTTTTTTATCAGAGTACATCAGTTATGGGTGGTAAACTTTCAAGAAAACTCAGAACCTTTCTGGAAACGACCACGAAGAAGCGTAGAATACCAATCTAAGTGCTTCATGTATGAGAACTTCATATATGGGTGGTAAACATCTCAGAAAACAACACAGAGCATCATATCCTGCTATGAGAAGTGTTTCTGATATGGATAATTCAATTATGGTTGGTAAACATTCACGAAGACACCACAAAGCATCATAGCCAACTGTAATAAGTGTTTCATCTTTGAGTACGTCATTTAAGCGTGGTATCCTTTCTTGAAATCACTACGAAGGGCATAGAATACCACACCAAGTTATTCATGTCTGATTACTTCATTTATGGTTGGTAAACGTTCAAGAAAACACAAGAAAGCATCTTATCCTGCTTCAAGATGTGGTTATGATTCGAGTACTTCATTAATGGGTAGTAAATTTAAAGAAAACTCCAAACCTTTTAGGAAACCACCACGAAGAAGCATAGAATACCAATCTAAATTCTTCATGTCTGAGAACTTCATTTATGGATGGTAAACATACATAAAAATACCACAAAGCATCATATCCTGCTACGAGAAGTGGTTCTGATCCGATTACTTTATTTGTGGGTGGTAAAATTTTAAGAAAAATCCAAACCTTTTAGGAAACCACCACGAAGAAGCGTTGAATGCCAATCTAAGTGCTTCATGTCCGAGTACTTCATTTATGGATGGTAAACGTACAAGGAAAAACAACAAAGAATCTTATCGAGCTACGAGAAGTGTTTATAATCTGAGTGAGTAGTGTTTCTTCTCCGAGTACATCAATTAAGCGTGGTAACCTTTCTTTAAACCACCACAAGGAAGCATAGAATACACTCCAAGTGCTTCTTGTCTGATTACTTCATTAATGGGTGGTAAACTTTCAAGAAAACACAACAAAGCATCTTAACTTGCTACGAGAAGTGGTACTGATCTGAGTACTTCATTATTGGGTGGTAAACTTTCAAGAAAACACAACAAAGCATCTTATCTTGCTACGAGAAGTGGTACTGATCTGAGTACTTCATTATTGGGTGGTAAACTTTCAAGAAAACCACAAACCTTTCGGGAAACCACCAAAAAGAAGCTTAGAATACCAATCTAAGTGCTTCATGTATGAGAACTTAACTTATTCAAGAAAATAAAACATCATCTTATCCAGCTACAATAAGTGTTTCTGACCCGAGTACTTCATTTAAGAGTGGTAACTTTCAAGAAAATTGCAAACCTTTAAGAAAACCAAAACAAAGAAGCGCAGAATACCAATTTAAGTGCTTCATGTCTGAGTACTTCAGTTATGGGTGGTAAACATTCAAGAAAACAACACAGCATCTTATCCAGTTACGAGAAGTGTTTTTGATCAGAGTACATCAGTTATGGGTGGTAAACTTTCAAGAAAACTCAGAACCTTTCTGGAAACGACCACGAAGAAGCGTAGAATACCAATCTAAGTGCTTCATGTATGAGAACTTCATATATGGGTGGTAAACATCTCAGAAAACAACACAGAGCATCATATCCTGCTATGAGAAGTGTTTCTGATATGGATAATTCAATTATGGTTGGTAAACATTCACGAAGACACCACAAAGCATCATAGCCAACTGTAATAAGTGTTTCATCTTTGAGTACGTCATTTAAGCGTGGTATCCTTTCTTGAAATCACTACGAAGGGCATAGAATACCACACCAAGTTATTCATGTCTGATTACTTCATTTATGGTTGGTAAACGTTCAAGAAAACACAAGAAAGCATCTTATCCTGCTTCAAGATGTGGTTATGATTCGAGTACTTCATTAATGGGTAGTAAATTTAAAGAAAACTCCAAACCTTTTAGGAAACCACCACGAAGAAGCATAGAATACCAATCTAAATTTTTCATGTCTGAGAACTTCATTTATGGATGGTAAACATACATAAAAATACCACAAAGCATCATATCCTGCTACGAGAAGTGGTTCTGATCCGATTACTTTATTTGTGGGTGGTAAAATTTTAAGAAAAATCCAAACCTTTTAGGAAACCACCACGAAGAAGCGTTGAATGCCAATCTAAGTGCTTCATGTCCGAGTACTTCATTTATGGATGGTAAACGTACAAGGAAAAACAACAAAGAATCTTATCGAGCTACGAGAAGTGTTTATAATCTGAGTACTTCATTTATGAGTGGTAAACATTCAAGAAAACATCACAAATCCTCATAGCCTACTATGAGTAGTGTTTCTTCTCCGAGTACATCATTTAAGCGTGGTAACCTTTCTTTAAACCACCACAAGGAAGCATAGAATACACTCCAAGTGCTTCTTGTCTGATTACTTCATTAATGGGTGGTAAACTTTCAAGAAAACACAACAAAGCATCTTAACTTGCTACGAGAAGTGGTACTGATCTGAGTACTTCATTATTGGGTGGTAAACTTTCAAGAAAACACAACAAAGCATCTTATCTTGCTACGAGAAGTGGTACTGATCTGAGTACTTCATTATTGGGTGGTAAACTTTCAAGAAAACCACAAACCTTTCGGGAAACCACCAAAAAGAAGCTTAGAATACCAATCTAAGTGCTTCATGTATGAGAACTTAACTTATTCAAGAAAATAAAACATCATCTTATCCAGCTACAATAAGTGTTTCTGACCCGAGTACTTCATTTAAGAGTGGTAACTTTCAAGAAAATTGCAAACCTTTAAGAAAACCAAAACAAAGAAGCGCAGAATACCAATTTAAGTGCTTCATGTCTGAGTACTTCATTTATGGGTGGTAAACATTCAAGAAAACAACACAGCATCTTATCCAGTTACGAGAAGTGTTTTTGATCAGAGTACATCAGTTATGGGTGGTAAACTTTCAAGAAAACTCAGAACCTTTCTGAAAACCACCACGAAGAAGCGTAGAATACCAATCTAAGTGCTTCATGTATGAGAACTTCATATATGGGTGGTAAACATCTCAGAAAACAACACAGAGCATCATATCCTGCTATGAGAAGTGTTTCTGATATGGATAATTCAATTATGGTTGGTAAACATTCACGAAGACACCACAAAGCATCATAGCTAACTGTAATAAGTGTTTTATCTTTGAGTACGTCATTTAAGCGTGGTATCCTTTCTTGAAATCACTACGAAGGGCATAGAATACCACACCAAGTTATTCATGTCTGATTACTTCATTTATGGTTGGTAAACGTTCAAGAAAACACAAGAAAGCATCTTATCCTGCTTCAAGATGTGGTTATGATTCGAGTACTTCATTAATGGGTAGTAAATTTAAAGAAAACTCCAAACCTTTTAGGAAACCACCACAAAGAAGCATAGAATACCAATCTAAATTCTTCATGTCTGAGAACTTCATTTATGGATGGTAAACATACATAAAAATACCACAAAGCATCATATCCTGCTACGAGAAGTGGTTCTGATCCGATTACTTTATTTGTGGGTGGTAAAATTTTAAGAAAAATCCAAACCTTTTAGGAAACCACCACGAAGAAGCGTTGAATGCCAATCTAAGTGCTTCATGTCCGAGTACTTCATTTATGGATGGTAAACGTACAAGGAAAAACAACAAAGAATCTTATCGAGCTACGAGAAGTGTTTATAATCTGAGTACTTCATTTATGAGTGGTAAACATTCAAGAAAACATCACAAATCCTCATAGCCTACTATGAGTAGTGTTTCTTCTCCGAGTACATCATTTAAGCGTGGTAACCTTTCTTTAAACCACCACAAGGAAGCATAGAATACACTCCAAGTGCTTCTTGTCTGATTACTTCATTAATGGGTGGTAAACTTTCAAGAAAACACAACAAAGCATCTTAACTTGCTACGAGAAGTGGTACTGATCTGAGTACTTCATTATTGGGTGGTAAACTTTCAAGAAAACACAACAAAGCATCTTATCTTGCTACGAGAAGTGGTACTGATCTGAGTACTTCATTATTGGGTGGTAAACTTTCAAGAAAACCACAAACCTTTCGGGAAACCACCAAAAAGAAGCTTAGAATACCAATCTAAGTGCTTCATGTATGAGAACTTAACTTATTCAAGAAAATAAAACATCATCTTATCCAGCTACAATAAGTGTTTCTGACCCGAGTACTTCATTTAAGAGTGGTAACTTTCAAGAAAATTGCAAACCTTTAAGAAAACCAAAACAAAGAAGCGCAGAATACCAATTTAAGTGCTTCATGTCTGAGTACTTCATTTATGGGTGGTAAACATTCAAGAAAACAACACAGCATCTTATCCAGTTACGAGAAGTGTTTTTGATCAGAGTACATCAGTTATGGGTGGTAAACTTTCAAGAAAACTCAGAACCTTTCTGAAAACCACCACGAAGAAGCGTAGAATACCAATCTAAGTGCTTCATGTATGAGAACTTCATATATGGGTGGTAAACATCTCAGAAAACAACACAGAGCATCATATCCTGCTATGAGAAGTGTTTCTGATATGGATAATTCAATTATGGTTGGTAAACATTCACGAAGACACCACAAAGCATCATAGCCAACTGTAATAAGTGTTTCATCTTTGAGTACGTCATTTAAGCGTGGTATCCTTTCTTGAAATCACTACGAAGGGCATAGAATACCACACCAAGTTATTCATGTCTGATTACTTCATTTATGGTTGGTAAACGTTCAAGAAAACACAAGAAAGCATCTTATCATGCTTCAAGATGTGGTTATGATTCGAGTACTTCATTAATGGGTAGTAAATTTAAAGAAAACTCCAAACCTTTTAGGAAACCACCACGAAGAAGCATAGAATACCAATCTAAATTCTTCATGTCTGAGAACTTCATTTATGGATGGTAAACATACATAAAAATACCACAAAGCATCATATCCTGCTACGAGAAGTGGTTCTGATCCGATTACTTTATTTGTGGGTGGTAAAATTTTAAGAAAAATCCAAACCTTTTAGGAAACCACCACGAAGAAGCGTTGAATGCCAATCTAAGTGCTTCATGTCCGAGTACTTCATTTATGGATGGTAAACGTACAAGGAAAAACAACAAAGAATCTTATCGAGCTACGAGAAGTGTTTATAATCTGAGTACTTCATTTATGAGTGGTAAACATTCAAGAAAACATCACAAATCCTCATAGCCTACTATGAGTAGTGTTTCTTCTCCGAGTACATCATTTAAGCGTGGTAACCTTTCTTTAAACCACCACAAGGAAGCATAGAATACACTCCAAGTGCTTCTTGTCTGATTACTTCATTAATGGGTGGTAAACTTTCAAGAAAACACAACAAAGCATCTTAACTTGCTACGAGAAGTGGTACTGATCTGAGTACTTCATTATTGGGTGGTAAACTTTCAAGAAAACACAACAAAGCATCTTATCTTGCTACGAGAAGTGGTACTGATCTGAGTACTTCATTATTGGGTGGTAAACTTTCAAGAAAACCACAAACCTTTCGGGAAACCACCAAAAAGAAGCTTAGAATACCAATCTAAGTGCTTCATGTATGAGAACTTAACTTATTCAAGAAAATAAAACATCATCTTATCCAGCTACAATAAGTGTTTCTGACCCGAGTACTTCATTTAAGAGTGGTAACTTTCAAGAAAATTGCAAACCTTTAAGAAAACCAAAACAAAGAAGCGCAGAATACCAATTTAAGTGCTTCATGTCTGAGTACTTCATTTATGGGTGGTAAACATTCAAGAAAACAACACAGCATCTTATCCAGTTACGAGAAGTGTTTTTGATCAGAGTACATCAGTTATGGGTGGTAAACTTTCAAGAAAACTCAGAACCTTTCTGAAAACCACCACGAAGAAGCGTAGAATACCAATCTAAGTGCTTCATGTATGAGAACTTCATATATGGGTGGTAAACATCTCAGAAAACAACACAGAGCATCATATCCTGCTATGAGAAGTGTTTCTGATATGGATAATTCAATTATGGTTGGTAAACATTCACGAAGACACCACAAAGCATCATAGCCAACTGTAATAAGTGTTTCATCTTTGAGTACGTCATTTAAGCGTGGTATCCTTTCTTGAAATCACTACGAAGGGCATAGAATACCACACCAAGTTATTCATGTCTGATTACTTCATTTATGGTTGGTAAACGTTCAAGAAAACACAAGAAAGCATCTTATCCTGCTTCAAGATGTGGTTATGATTCGAGTACTTCATTAATGGGTAGTAAATTTAAAGAAAACTCCAAACCTTTTAGGAAACCACCACGAAGAAGCATAGAATACCAATCTAAATTCTTCATGTCTGAGAACTTCATTTATGGATGGTAAACATACATAAAAATACCACAAAGCATCATATCCTGCTACGAGAAGTGGTTCTGATCCGATTACTTTATTTGTGGGTGGTAAAATTTTAAGAAAAATCCAAACCTTTTAGGAAACCACCACGAAGAAGCGTTGAATGCCAATCTAAGTGCTTCATGTCCGAGTACTTCATTTATGGATGGTAAACGTACAAGGAAAAACAACAAAGAATCTTATCGAGCTACGAGAAGTGTTTATAATCTGAGTACTTCATTTATGAGTGGTAAACATTCAAGAAAACATCACAAATCCTCATAGCCTACTATGAGTAGTGTTTCTTCTCCGAGTACATCATTTAAGCGTGGTAACCTTTCTTTAAACCACCACAAGGAAGCATGGAATAAACTCCAAGTGCTTCTTGTCTGATTACTTCATTAATGGGTGGTAAACTTTCAAGAAAACACAACAAAGCATCTTAACTTGCTACGAGAAGTGGTACTGATCTGAGTACTTCATTATTGGGTGGTAAACTTTCAAGAAAACCACAAACCTTTCGGGAAACCACCAAAAAGAATCTTAGAATACCAATCTAAGTGCTTCATGTATGAGAACTTAACTTATTCAAGAAAATAAAACATCATCTTATCCAGCTACAATAAGTGTTTCTGACCCGAGTACTTCATTTAAGAGTGGTAACTTTCAAGAAAATTGCAAACCTTTAAGAAAACCAAAACAAAGAAGCGCAAAATACCAATTTAAGTGCTTCATGTCTGAGTACTTCATTTATGGGTGGTAAACATTCAAGAAAACAACACAGCATCTTATCCAGTTACGAGAAGTGTTTTTGATCAGAGTACATCAGTTATGGGTGGTAAACTTTCAAGAAAACTCAGAACCTTTCTGGAAACGACCACGAAGAAGCGTAGAATACCAATCTAAGTGCTTCATGTATGAGAACTTCATATATGGGTGGTAAACATCTCAGAAAACAACACAGAGCATCATATCCTGCTATGAGAAGTGTTTCTGATATGGATAATTCAATTATGGTTGGTAAACATTCACGAAGACACCACAAAGCATCATAGCCAACTGTAATAAGTGTTTCATCTTTGAGTACGTCATTTAAGCGTGGTATCCTTTCTTGAAATCACTACGAAGGGCATAGAATACCACACCAAGTTATTCATGTCTGATTACTTCATTTATGGTTGGTAAACGTTCAAGAAAACACAAGAAAGCATCTTATCCTGCTTCAAGATGTGGTTATGATTCGAGTACTTCATTAATGGGTAGTAAATTTAAAGAAAACTCCAAACCTTTTAGGAAACCACCACGAAGAAGCATAGAATACCAATCTAAATTCTTCATGTCTGAGAACTTCATTTATGGATGGTAAACATACATAAAAATACCACAAAGCATCATATCCTGCTACGAGAAGTGGTTCTGATCCGATTACTTTATTTGTGGGTGGTAAAATTTTAAGAAAAATCCAAACCTTTTAGGAAACCACCACGAAGAAGCGTTGAATGCCAATCTAAGTGCTTCATGTCCGAGTACTTCATTTATGGATGGTAAACGTACAAGGAAAAACAACAAAGAATCTTATCGAGCTACGAGAAGTGTTTATAATCTGAGTACTTCATTTATGAGTGGTAAACATTCAAGAAAACATCACAAATCCTCATAGCCTACTATGAGTAGTGTTTCTTCTCCGAGTACATCATTTAAGCGTGGTAACCTTTCTTTAAACCACCACAAGGAAGCATGGAATAAACTCCAAGTGCTTCTTGTCTGATTACTTCATTAATGGGTGGTAAACTTTCAAGAAAACACAACAAAGCATCTTAACTTGCTACGAGAAGTGGTACTGATCTGAGTACTTCATTATTGGGTGGTAAACTTTCAAGAAAACCACAAACCTTTCGGGAAACCACCAAAAAGAATCTTAGAATACCAATCTAAGTGCTTCATGTATGAGAACTTAACTTATTCAAGAAAATAAAACATCATCTTATCCAGCTACAATAAGTGTTTCTGACCCGAGTACTTCATTTAAGAGTGGTAACTTTCAAGAAAATTGCAAACCTTTAAGAAAACCAAAACAAAGAAGCGCAAAATACCAATTTAAGTGCTTCATGTCTGAGTACTTCATTTATGGGTGGTAAACATTCAAGAAAACAACACAGCATCTTATCCAGTTACGAGAAGTGTTTTTGATCAGAGTACATCAGTTATGGGTGGTAAACTTTCAAGAAAACTCAGAACCTTTCTGGAAACGACCACGAAGAAGCGTAGAATACCAATCTAAGTGCTTCATGTATGAGAACTTCATATATGGGTGGTAAACATCTCAGAAAACAACACAGAGCATCATATCCTGCTATGAGAAGTGTTTCTGATATGGATAATTCAATTATGGTTGGTAAACATTCACGAAGACACCACAAAGCATCATAGCCAACTGTAATAAGTGTTTCATCTTTGAGTACGTCATTTAAGCGTGGTATCCTTTCTTGAAATCACTACGAAGGGCATAGAATACCACACCAAGTTATTCATGTCTGATTACTTCATTTATGGTTGGTAAACGTTCAAGAAAACACAAGAAAGCATCTTATCCTGCTTCAAGATGTGGTTATGATTCGAGTACTTCATTAATGGGTAGTAAATTTAAAGAAAACTCCAAACCTTTTAGGAAACCACCACGAAGAAGCATAGAATACCAATCTAAATTCTTCATGTCTGAGAACTTCATTTATGGATGGTAAACATACATAAAAATACCACAAAGCATCATATCCTGCTACGAGAAGTGGTTCTGATCCGATTACTTTATTTGTGGGTGGTAAAATTTTAAGAAAAATCCAAACCTTTTAGGAAACCACCACGAAGAAGCGTTGAATGCCAATCTAAGTGCTTCATGTCCGAGTACTTCATTTATGGATGGTAAACGTACAAGGAAAAACAACAAAGAATCTTATCGAGCTACGAGAAGTGTTTATAATCTGAGTACTTCATTTATGAGTGGTAAACATTCAAGAAAACATCACAAATCCTCATAGCCTACTATGAGTAGTGTTTCTTCTCCGAGTACATCATTTAAGCGTGGTAACCTTTCTTTAAACCACCACAAGGAAGCATAGAATACACTCCAAGTGCTTCTTGTCTGATTACTTCATTAATGGGTGGTAAACTTTCAAGAAAACACAACAAAGCATCTTAACTTGCTACGAGAAGTGGTACTGATCTGAGTACTTCATTATTGGGTGGTAAACTTTCAAGAAAACACAACAAAGCATCTTATCTTGCTACGAGAAGTGGTACTGATCTGAGTACTTCATTATTGGGTGGTAAACTTTCAAGAAAACCACAAACCTTTCGGGAAACCACCAAAAAGAAGCTTAGAATACCAATCTAAGTGCTTCATGTATGAGAACTTAACTTATTCAAGAAAATAAAACATCATCTTATCCAGCTACAATAAGTGTTTCTGACCCGAGTACTTCATTTAAGAGTGGTAACTTTCAAGAAAATTGCAAACCTTTAAGAAAACCAAAACAAAGAAGCGCAGAATACCAATTTAAGTGCTTCATGTCTGAGTACTTCATTTATGGGTGGTAAACATTCAAGAAAACAACACAACATCTTATCCAGTTACGAGAAGTGTTTTTGATCAGAGTACATCAGTTATGGGTGGTAAACTTTCAAGAAAACTCAGAACCTTTCTGAAAACCACCACGAAGAAGCGTAGAATACCAATCTAAGTGCTTCATGTATGAGAACTTCATATATGGGTGGTAAACATCTCAGAAAACAACACAGAGCATCATATCCTGCTATGAGAAGTGTTTCTGATATGGATAATTCAATTATGGTTGGTAAACATTCACGAAGACACCACAAAGCATCATAGCCAACTGTAATAAGTGTTTCATCTTTGAGTACGTCATTTAAGCGTGGTATCCTTTCTTGAAATCACTACGAAGGGCATAGAATACCACACCAAGTTATTCATGTCTGATTACTTCATTTATGGTTGGTAAACGTTCAAGAAAACACAAGAAAGCATCTTATCCTGCTTCAAGATGTGGTTATGATTCGAGTACTTCATTAATGGGTAGTAAATTTAAAGAAAACTCCAAACCTTTTAGGAAACCACCACGAAGAAGCATAGAATACCAATCTAAATTCTTCATGTCTGAGAACTTCATTTATGGATGGTAAACATACATAAAAATACCACAAAGCATCATATCCTGCTACGAGAAGTGGTTCTGATCCGATTACTTTATTTGTGGGTGGTAAAATTTTAAGAAAAATCCAAACCTTTTAGGAAACCACCACGAAGAAGCGTTGAATGCCAATCTAAGTGCTTCATGTCCGAGTACTTCATTTATGGATGGTAAACGTACAAGGAAAAACAACAAAGAATCTTATCGAGCTACGAGAAGTGTTTATAATCTGAGTACTTCATTTATGAGTGGTAAACATTCAAGAAAACATCACAAATCCTCATAGCCTACTATGAGTAGTGTTTCTTCTCCGAGTACATCATTTAAGCGTGGTAACCTTTCTTTAAACCACCACAAGGAAGCATGGAATAAACTCCAAGTGCTTCTTGTCTGATTACTTCATTAATGGGTGGTAAACTTTCAAGAAAACACAACAAAGCATCTTAACTTGCTACGAGAAGTGGTACTGATCTGAGTACTTCATTATTGGGTGGTAAACTTTCAAGAAAACCACAAACCTTTCGGGAAACCACCAAAAAGAAGCTTAGAATACCAATCTAAGTGCTTCATGTATGAGAACTTAACTTATTCAAGAAAATAAAACATCATCTTATCCAGCTACAATAAGTGTTTCTGACCCGAGTACTTCATTTAAGAGTGGTAACTTTCAAGAAAATTGCAAACCTTTAAGAAAACCAAAACAAAGAAGCGCAGAATACCAATTTAAGTGCTTCATGTCTGAGTACTTCATTTATGGGTGGTAAACATTCAAGAAAACAACACAGCATCTTATCCAGTTACGAGAAGTGTTTTTGATCAGAGTACATCAGTTATGGGTGGTAAACTTTCAAGAAAACTCAGAACCTTTCTGGAAACGACCACGAAGAAGCGTAGAATACCAATCTAAGTGCTTCATGTATGAGAACTTCATATATGGGTGGTAAACATCTCAGAAAACAACACAGAGCATCATATCCTGCTATGAGAAGTGTTTCTGATATGGATAATTCAATTATGGTTGGTAAACATTCACGAAGACACCACAAAGCATCATAGCCAACTGTAATAAGTGTTTCATCTTTGAGTACGTCATTTAAGCGTGGTATCCTTTCTTGAAATCACTACGAAGGGCATAGAATACCACACCAAGTTATTCATGTCTGATTACTTCATTTATGGTTGGTAAACGTTCAAGAAAACACAAGAAAGCATCTTATCCTGCTTCAAGATGTGGTTATGATTCGAGTACTTCATTAATGGGTAGTAAATTTAAAGAAAACTCCAAACCTTTTAGGAAACCACCACGAAGAAGCATAGAATACCAATCTAAATTCTTCATGTCTGAGAACTTCATTTATGGATGGTAAACATACATAAAAATACCACAAAGCATCATATCCTGCTACGAGAAGTGGTTCTGATCCGATTACTTTATTTGTGGGTGGTAAAATTTTAAGAAAAATCCAAACCTTTTAGGAAACCACCACGAAGAAGCGTTGAATGCCAATCTAAGTGCTTCATGTCCGAGTACTTCATTTATGGATGGTAAACGTACAAGGAAAAACAACAAAGAATCTTATCGAGCTACGAGAAGTGTTTATAATCTGAGTACTTCATTTATGAGTGGTAAACATTCAAGAAAACATCACAAATCCTCATAGCCTACTATGAGTAGTGTTTCTTCTCCGAGTACATCATTTAAGCGTGGTAACCTTTCTTTAAACCACCACAAGGAAGCATAGAATACACTCCAAGTGCTTCTTGTCTGATTACTTCATTAATGGGTGGTAAACTTTCAAGAAAACACAACAAAGCATCTTAACTTGCTACGAGAAGTGGTACTGATCTGAGTACTTCATTATTGGGTGGTAAACTTTCAAGAAAACACAACAAAGCATCTTATCTTGCTACGAGAAGTGGTACTGATCTGAGTACTTCATTATTGGGTGGTAAACTTTCAAGAAAACCACAAACCTTTCGGGAAACCACCAAAAAGAAGCTTAGAATACCAATCTAAGTGCTTCATGTATGAGAACTTAACTTATTCAAGAAAATAAAACATCATCTTATCCAGCTACAATAAGTGTTTCTGACCCGAGTACTTCATTTAAGAGTGGTAACTTTCAAGAAAATTGCAAACCTTTAAGAAAACCAAAACAAAGAAGCGCAGAATACCAATTTAAGTGCTTCATGTCTGAGTACTTCATTTATGGGTGGTAAACATTCAAGAAAACAACACAGCATCTTATCCAGTTACGAGAAGTGTTTTTGATCAGAGTACATCAGTTATGGGTGGTAAACTTTCAAGAAAACTCAGAACCTTTCTGGAAACGACCACGAAGAAGCGTAGAATACCAATCTAAGTGCTTCATGTATGAGAACTTCATATATGGGTGGTAAACATCTCAGAAAACAACACAGAGCATCATATCCTGCTATGAGAAGTGTTTCTGATATGGATAATTCAATTATGGTTGGTAAACATTCACGAAGACACCACAAAGCATCATAGCCAACTGTAATAAGTGTTTCATCTTTGAGTACGTCATTTAAGCGTGGTATCCTTTCTTGAAATCACTACGAAGGGCATAGAATACCACACCAAGTTATTCATGTCTGATTACTTCATTTATGGTTGGTAAACGTTCAAGAAAACACAAGAAAGCATCTTATCCTGCTTCAAGATGTGGTTATGATTCGAGTACTTCATTAATGGGTAGTAAATTTAAAGAAAACTCCAAACCTTTTAGGAAACCACCACGAAGAAGCATAGAATACCAATCTAAATTCTTCATGTCTGAGAACTTCATTTATGGATGGTAAACATACATAAAAATACCACAAAGCATCATATCCTGCTACGAGAAGTGGTTCTGATCCGATTACTTTATTTGTGGGTGGTAAAATTTTAAGAAAAATCCAAACCTTTTAGGAAACCACCACGAAGAAGCGTTGAATGCCAATCTAAGTGCTTCATGTCCGAGTACTTCATTTATGGATGGTAAACGTACAAGGAAAAACAACAAAGAATCTTATCGAGCTACGAGAAGTGTTTATAATCTGAGTACTTCATTTATGAGTGGTAAACATTCAAGAAAACATCACAAATCCTCATAGCCTACTATGAGTAGTGTTTCTTCTCCGAGTACATCATTTAAGCGTGGTAACCTTTCTTTAAACCACCACAAGGAAGCATAGAATACACTCCAAGTGCTTCTTGTCTGATTACTTCATTAATGGGTGGTAAACTTTCAAGAAAACACAACAAAGCATCTTAACTTGCTACGAGAAGTGGTACTGATCTGAGTACTTCATTATTGGGTGGTAAACTTTCAAGAAAACACAACAAAGCATCTTATCTTGCTACGAGAAGTGGTACTGATCTGAGTACTTCATTATTGGGTGGTAAACTTTCAAGAAAACCACAAACCTTTCGGGAAACCACCAAAAAGAAGCTTAGAATACCAATCTAAGTGCTTCATGTATGAGAACTTAACTTATTCAAGAAAATAAAACATCATCTTATCCAGCTACAATAAGTGTTTCTGACCCGAGTACTTCATTTAAGAGTGGTAACTTTCAAGAAAATTGCAAACCTTTAAGAAAACCAAAACAAAGAAGCGCAGAATACCAATTTAAGTGCTTCATGTCTGAGTACTTCATTTATGGGTGGTAAACATTCAAGAAAACAACACAGCATCTTATCCAGTTACGAGAAGTGTTTTTGATCAGAGTACATCAGTTATGGGTGGTAAACTTTCAAGAAAACTCAGAACCTTTCTGGAAACGACCACGAAGAAGCGTAGAATACCAATCTAAGTGCTTCATGTATGAGAACTTCATATATGGGTGGTAAACATCTCAGAAAACAACACAGAGCATCATATCCTGCTATGAGAAGTGTTTCTGATATGGATAATTCAATTATGGTTGGTAAACATTCACGAAGACACCACAAAGCATCATAGCCAACTGTAATAAGTGTTTCATCTTTGAGTACGTCATTTAAGCGTGGTATCCTTTCTTGAAATCACTACGAAGGGCATAGAATACCACACCAAGTTATTCATGTCTGATTACTTCATTTATGGTTGGTAAACGTTCAAGAAAACACAAGAAAGCATCTTATCCTGCTTCAAGATGTGGTTATGATTCGAGTACTTCATTAATGGGTAGTAAATTTAAAGAAAACTCCAAACCTTTTAGGAAACCACCACGAAGAAGCATAGAATACCAATCTAAATTCTTCATGTCTGAGAACTTCATTTATGGATGGTAAACATACATAAAAATACCACAAAGCATCATATCCTGCTACGAGAAGTGGTTCTGATCCGATTACTTTATTTGTGGGTGGTAAAATTTTAAGAAAAATCCAAACCTTTTAGGAAACCACCACGAAGAAGCGTTGAATGCCAATCTAAGTGCTTCATGTCCGAGTACTTCATTTATGGATGGTAAACGTACAAGGAAAAACAACAAAGAATCTTATCGAGCTACGAGAAGTGTTTATAATCTGAGTACTTCATTTATGAGTGGTAAACATTCAAGAAAACATCACAAATCCTCATAGCCTACTATGAGTAGTGTTTCTTCTCCGAGTACATCATTTAAGCGTGGTAACCTTTCTTTAAACCACCACAAGGAAGCATAGAATACACTCCAAGTGCTTCTTGTCTGATTACTTCATTAATGGGTGGTAAACTTTCAAGAAAACACAACAAAGCATCTTAACTTGCTACGAGAAGTGGTACTGATCTGAGTACTTCATTATTGGGTGGTAAACTTTCAAGAAAACACAACAAAGCATCTTATCTTGCTACGAGAAGTGGTACTGATCTGAGTACTTCATTATTGGGTGGTAAACTTTCAAGAAAACCACAAACCTTTCGGGAAACCACCAAAAAGAAGCTTAGAATACCAATCTAAGTGCTTCATGTATGAGAACTTAACTTATTCAAGAAAATAAAACATCATCTTATCCAGCTACAATAAGTGTTTCTGACCCGAGTACTTCATTTAAGAGTGGTAACTTTCAAGAAAATTGCAAACCTTTAAGAAAACCAAAACAAAGAAGCGCAGAATACCAATTTAAGTGCTTCATGTCTGAGTACTTCATTTATGGGTGGTAAACATTCAAGAAAACAACACAGCATCTTATCCAATTACGAGAAGTGTTTTTGATCAGAGTACATCAGTTATGGGTGGTAAACTTTCAAGAAAACTCAGAACCTTTCTGGAAACGACCACGAAGAAGCGTAGAATACCAATCTAAGTGCTTCATGTATGAGAACTTCATATATGGGTGGTAAACATCTCAGAAAACAACACAGAGCATCATATCCTGCTATGAGAAGTGTTTCTGATATGGATAATTCAATTATGGTTGGTAAACATTCACGAAGACACCACAAAGCATCATAGCCAACTGTAATAAGTGTTTCATCTTTGAGTACGTCATTTAAGCGTGGTATCCTTTCTTGAAATCACTACGAAGGGCATAGAATACCACACCAAGTTATTCATGTCTGATTACTTCATTTATGGTTGGTAAACGTTCAAGAAAACACAAGAAAGCATCTTATCCTGCTTCAAGATGTGGTTATGATTCGAGTACTTCATTAATGGGTAGTAAATTTAAAGAAAACTCCAAACCTTTTAGGAAACCACCACGAAGAAGCATAGAATACCAATCTAAATTCTTCATGTCTGAGAACTTCATTTATGGATGGTAAACATACATAAAAATACCACAAAGCATCATATCCTGCTACGAGAAGTGGTTCTGATCCGATTACTTTATTTGTGGGTGGTAAAATTTTAAGAAAAATCCAAACCTTTTAGGAAACCACCACGAAGAAGCGTTGAATGCCAATCTAAGTGCTTCATGTCCGAGTACTTCATTTATGGATGGTAAACGTACAAGGAAAAACAACAAAGAATCTTATCGAGCTACGAGAAGTGTTTATAATCTGAGTACTTCATTTATGAGTGGTAAACATTCAAGAAAACATCACAAATCCTCATAGCCTACTATGAGTAGTGTTTCTTCTCCGAGTACATCATTTAAGCGTGGTAACCTTTCTTTAAACCACCACAAGGAAGCATAGAATACACTCCAAGTGCTTCTTGTCTGATTACTTCATTAATGGGTGGTAAACTTTCAAGAAAACACAACAAAGCATCTTAACTTGCTACGAGAAGTGGTACTGATCTGAGTACTTCATTATTGGGTGGTAAACTTTCAAGAAAACACAACAAAGCATCTTATCTTGCTACGAGAAGTGGTACTGATCTGAGTACTTCATTATTGGGTGGTAAACTTTCAAGAAAACCACAAACCTTTCGGGAAACCACCAAAAAGAAGCTTAGAATACCAATCTAAGTGCTTCATGTATGAGAACTTAACTTATTCAAGAAAATAAAACATCATCTTATCCAGCTACAATAAGTGTTTCTGACCCGAGTACTTCATTTAAGAGTGGTAACTTTCAAGAAAATTGCAAACCTTTAAGAAAACCAAAACAAAGAAGCGCAGAATACCAATTTAAGTGCTTCATGTCTGAGTACTTCATTTATGGGTGGTAAACATTCAAGAAGACAACACAGCATCTTATCCAGTTACGAGAAGTGTTTTTGATCAGAGTACATCAGTTATGGGTGGTAAACTTTCAAGAAAACTCAGAACCTTTCTGGAAACGACCACGAAGAAGCGTAGAATACCAATCTAAGTGCTTCATGTATGAGAACTTCATATATGGGTGGTAAACATCTCAGAAAACAACACAGAGCATCATATCCTGCTATGAGAAGTGTTTCTGATATGGATAATTCAATTATGGTTGGTAAACATTCACGAAGACACCACAAAGCATCATAGCCAACTGTAATAAGTGTTTCATCTTTGAGTACGTCATTTAAGCGTGGTATCCTTTCTTGAAATCACTACGAAGGGCATAGAATACCACACCAAGTTATTCATGTCTGATTACTTCATTTATGGTTGGTAAACGTTCAAGAAAACACAAGAAAGCATCTTATCCTGCTTCAAGATGTGGTTATGATTCGAGTACTTCATTAATGGGTAGTAAATTTAAAGAAAACTCCAAACCTTTTAGGAAACCACCACGAAGAAGCATAGAATACCAATCTAAATTCTTCATGTCTGAGAACTTCATTTATGGATGGTAAACATACATAAAAATACCACAAAGCATCATATCCTGCTACGAGAAGTGGTTCTGATCCGATTACTTTATTTGTGGGTGGTAAAATTTTAAGAAAAATCCAAACCTTTTAGGAAACCACCACGAAGAAGCGTTGAATGCCAATCTAAGTGCTTCATGTCCGAGTACTTCATTTATGGATGGTAAACGTACAAGGAAAAACAACAAAGAATCTTATCGAGCTACGAGAAGTGTTTATAATCTGAGTACTTCATTTATGAGTGGTAAACATTCAAGAAAACATCACAAATCCTCATAGCCTACTATGAGTAGTGTTTCTTCTCCGAGTACATCATTTAAGCGTGGTAACCTTTCTTTAAACCACCACAAGGAAGCATAGAATACACTCCAAGTGCTTCTTGTCTGATTACTTCATTAATGGGTGGTAAACTTTCAAGAAAACACAACAAAGCATCTTAACTTGCTACGAGAAGTGGTACTGATCTGAGTACTTCATTATTGGGTGGTAAACTTTCAAGAAAACACAACAAAGCATCTTATCTTGCTACGAGAAGTGGTACTGATCTGAGTACTTCATTATTGGGTGGTAAACTTTCAAGAAAACCACAAACCTTTCGGGAAACCACCAAAAAGAAGCTTAGAATACCAATCTAAGTGCTTCATGTATGAGAACTTAACTTATTCAAGAAAATAAAACATCATCTTATCCAGCTACAATAAGTGTTTCTGACCCGAGTACTTCATTTAAGAGTGGTAACTTTCAAGAAAATTGCAAACCTTTAAGAAAACCAAAACAAAGAAGCGCAGAATACCAATTTAAGTGCTTCATGTCTGAGTACTTCATTTATGGGTGGTAAACATTCAAGAAAACAACACAGCATCTTATCCAGTTACGAGAAGTGTTTTTGATCAGAGTACATCAGTTATGGGTGGTAAACTTTCAAGAAAACTCAGAACCTTTCTGGAAACGACCACGAAGAAGCGTAGAATACCAATCTAAGTGCTTCATGTATGAGAACTTCATATATGGGTGGTAAACATCTCAGAAAACAACACAGAGCATCATATCCTGCTATGAGAAGTGTTTCTGATATGGATAATTCAATTATGGTTGGTAAACATTCACGAAGACACCACAAAGCATCATAGCCAACTGTAATAAGTGTTTCATCTTTGAGTACGTCATTTAAGCGTGGTATCCTTTCTTGAAATCACTACGAAGGGCATAGAATACCACACCAAGTTATTCATGTCTGATTACTTCATTTATGGTTGGTAAACGTTCAAGAAAACACAAGAAAGCATCTTATCCTGCTTCAAGATGTGGTTATGATTCGAGTACTTCATTAATGGGTAGTAAATTTAAAGAAAACTCCAAACCTTTTAGGAAACCACCACGAAGAAGCATAGAATACCAATCTAAATTCTTCATGTCTGAGAACTTCATTTATGGATGGTAAACATACATAAAAATACCACAAAGCATCATATCCTGCTACGAGAAGTGGTTCTGATCCGATTACTTTATTTGTGGGTGGTAAAATTTTAAGAAAAATCCAAACCTTTTAGGAAACCACCACGAAGAAGCGTTGAATGCCAATCTAAGTGCTTCATGTCCCAGTACTTCATTTATGGATGGTAAACGTACAAGGAAAAACAACAAAGAATCTTATCGAGCTACGAGAAGTGTTTATAATCTGAGTACTTCATTTATGAGTGGTAAACATTCAAGAAAACATCACAAATCCTCATAGCCTACTATGAGTAGTGTTTCTTCTCCGAGTACATCATTTAAGCGTGGTAACCTTTCTTTAAACCACCACAAGGAAGCATAGAATACACTCCAAGTGCTTCTTGTCTGATTACTTCATTAATGGGTGGTAAACTTTCAAGAAAACACAACAAAGCATCTTAACTTGCTACGAGAAGTGGTACTGATCTGAGTACTTCATTATTGGGTGGTAAACTTTCAAGAAAACACAACAAAGCATCTTATCTTGCTACGAGAAGTGGTACTGATCTGAGTACTTCATTATTGGGTGGTAAACTTTCAAGAAAACCACAAACCTTTCGGGAAACCACCAAAAAGAAGCTTAGAATACCAATCTAAGTGCTTCATGTATGAGAACTTAACTTATTCAAGAAAATAAAACATCATCTTATCCAGCTACAATAAGTGTTTCTGACCCGAGTACTTCATTTAAGAGTGGTAACTTTCAAGAAAATTGCAAACCTTTAAGAAAACCAAAACAAAGAAGCGCAGAATACCAATTTAAGTGCTTCATGTCTGAGTACTTCATTTATGGGTGGTAAACATTCAAGAAGACAACACAGCATCTTATCCAGTTACGAGAAGTGTTTTTGATCAGAGTACATCAGTTATGGGTGGTAAACTTTCAAGAAAACTCAGAACCTTTCTGGAAACGACCACGAAGAAGCGTAGAATACCAATCTAAGTGCTTCATGTATGAGAACTTCATATATGGGTGGTAAACATCTCAGAAAACAACACAGAGCATCATATCCTGCTATGAGAAGTGTTTCTGATATGGATAATTCAATTATGGTTGGTAAACATTCACGAAGACACCACAAAGCATCATAGCCAACTGTAATAAGTGTTTCATCTTTGAGTACGTCATTTAAGCGTGGTATCCTTTCTTGAAATCACTACGAAGGGCATAGAATACCACACCAAGTTATTCATGTCTGATTACTTCATTTATGGTTGGTAAACGTTCAAGAAAACACAAGAAAGCATCTTATCCTGCTTCAAGATGTGGTTATGATTCGAGTACTTCATTAATGGGTAGTAAATTTAAAGAAAACTCCAAACCTTTTAGGAAACCACCACGAAGAAGCATAGAATACCAATCTAAATTCTTCATGTCTGAGAACTTCATTTATGGATGGTAAACATACATAAAAATACCACAAAGCATCATATCCTGCTACGAGAAGTGGTTCTGATCCGATTACTTTATTTGTGGGTGGTAAAATTTTAAGAAAAATCCAAACCTTTTAGGAAACCACCACGAAGAAGCGTTGAATGCCAATCTAAGTGCTTCATGTCCGAGTACTTCATTTATGGATGGTAAACGTACAAGGAAAAACAACAAAGAATCTTATCGAGCTACGAGAAGTGTTTATAATCTGAGTACTTCATTTATGAGTGGTAAACATTCAAGAAAACATCACAAATCCTCATAGCCTACTATGAGTAGTGTTTCTTCTCCGAGTACATCATTTAAGCGTGGTAACCTTTCTTTAAACCACCACAAGGAAGCATAGAATACACTCCAAGTGCTTCTTGTCTGATTACTTCATTAATGGGTGGTAAACTTTCAAGAAAACACAACAAAGCATCTTAACTTGCTACGAGAAGTGGTACTGATCTGAGTACTTCATTATTGGGTGGTAAACTTTCAAGAAAACACAACAAAGCATCTTATCTTGCTACGAGAAGTGGTACTGATCTGAGTACTTCATTATTGGGTGGTAAACTTTCAAGAAAACCACAAACCTTTCGGGAAACCACCAAAAAGAAGCTTAGAATACCAATCTAAGTGCTTCATGTATGAGAACTTAACTTATTCAAGAAAATAAAACATCATCTTATCCAGCTACAATAAGTGTTTCTGACCCGAGTACTTCATTTAAGAGTGGTAACTTTCAAGAAAATTGCAAACCTTTAAGAAAACCAAAACAAAGAAGCGCAGAATACCAATTTAAGTGCTTCATGTCTGAGTACTTCATTTATGGGTGGTAAACATTCAAGAAAACAACACAGCATCTTATCCAGTTACGAGAAGTGTTTTTGATCAGAGTACATCAGTTATGGGTGGTAAACTTTCAAGAAAACTCAGAACCTTTCTGGAAACGACCACGAAGAAGCGTAGAATACCAATCTAAGTGCTTCATGTATGAGAACTTCATATATGGGTGGTAAACATCTCAGAAAACAACACAGAGCATCATATCCTGCTATGAGAAGTGTTTCTGATATGGATAATTCAATTATGGTTGGTAAACATTCACGAAGACACCACAAAGCATCATAGCCAACTGTAATAAGTGTTTCATCTTTGAGTACGTCATTTAAGCGTGGTATCCTTTCTTGAAATCACTACGAAGGGCATAGAATACCACACCAAGTTATTCATGTCTGATTACTTCATTTATGGTTGGTAAACGTTCAAGAAAACACAAGAAAGCATCTTATCCTGCTTCAAGATGTGGTTATGATTCGAGTACTTCATTAATGGGTAGTAAATTTAAAGAAAACTCCAAACCTTTTAGGAAACCACCACGAAGAAGCATAGAATACCAATCTAAATTCTTCATGTCTGAGAACTTCATTTATGGATGGTAAACATACATAAAAATACCACAAAGCATCATATCCTGCTACGAGAAGTGGTTCTGATCCGATTACTTTATTTGTGGGTGGTAAAATTTTAAGAAAAATCCAAACCTTTTAGGAAACCACCACGAAGAAGCGTTGAATGCCAATCTAAGTGCTTCATGTCCGAGTACTTCATTTATGGATGGTAAACGTACAAGGAAAAACAACAAAGAATCTTATCGAGCTACGAGAAGTGTTTATAATCTGAGTACTTCATTTATGAGTGGTAAACATTCAAGAAAACATCACAAATCCTCATAGCCTACTATGAGTAGTGTTTCTTCTCCGAGTACATCATTTAAGCGTGGTAACCTTTCTTTAAACCACCACAAGGAAGCATGGAATAAACTCCAAGTGCTTCTTGTCTGATTACTTCATTAATGGGTGGTAAACTTTCAAGAAAACACAACAAAGCATCTTAACTTGCTACGAGAAGTGGTACTGATCTGAGTACTTCATTATTGGGTGGTAAACTTTCAAGAAAACACAACAAAGCATCTTATCTTGCTACGAGAAGTGGTACTGATCTGAGTACTTCATTATTGGGTGGTAAACTTTCAAGAAAACCACAAATCTTTCGGGAAACCACCAAAAAGAAGCTTAGAATACCAATCTAAGTGCTTCATGTATGAGAACTTAACTTATTCAAGAAAATAAAACATCATCTTATCCAGCTACAATAAGTGTTTCTGACCCGAGTACTTCATTTAAGAGTGGTAACTTTCAAGAAAATTGCAAACCTTTAAGAAAACCAAAACAAAGAAGCGCAGAATACCAATTTAAGTGCTTCATGTCTGAGTACTTCATTTATGGGTGGTAAACATTCAAGAAAACAACACAGCATCTTATCCAGTTACGAGAAGTGTTTTTGATCAGAGTACATCAGTTATGGGTGGTAAACTTTCAAGAAAACTCAGAACCTTTCTGGAAACGACCACGAAGAAGCGTAGAATACCAATCTAAGTGCTTCATGTATGAGAACTTCATATATGGGTGGTAAACATCTCAGAAAACAACACAGAGCATCATATCCTGCTATGAGAAGTGTTTCTGATATGGATAATTCAATTATGGTTGGTAAACATTCACGAAGACACCACAAAGCATCATAGCCAACTGTAATAAGTGTTTCATCTTTGAGTACGTCATTTAAGCGTGGTATCCTTTCTTGAAATCACTACGAAGGGCATAGAATACCACACCAAGTTATTCATGTCTGATTACTTCATTTATGGTTGGTAAACGTTCAAGAAAACACAAGAAAGCATCTTATCCTGCTTCAAGATGTGGTTATGATTCGAGTACTTCATTAATGGGTAGTAAATTTAAAGAAAACTCCAAACCTTTTAGGAAACCACCACGAAGAAGCATAGAATACCAATCTAAATTCTTCATGTCTGAGAACTTCATTTATGGATGGTAAACATACATAAAAATACCACAAAGCATCATATCCTGCTACGAGAAGTGGTTCTGATCCGATTACTTTATTTGTGGGTGGTAAAATTTTAAGAAAAATCCAAACCTTTTAGGAAACCACCACGAAGAAGCGTTGAATGCCAATCTAAGTGCTTCATGTCCGAGTACTTCATTTATGGATGGTAAACGTACAAGGAAAAACAACAAAGAATCTTATCGAGCTACGAGAAGTGTTTATAATCTGAGTACTTCATTTATGAGTGGTAAACATTCAAGAAAACATCACAAATCCTCATAGCCTACTATGAGTAGTGTTTCTTCTCCGAGTACATCATTTAAGCGTGGTAACCTTTCTTTAAACCACCACAAGGAAGCATAGAATACACTCCAAGTGCTTCTTGTCTGATTACTTCATTAATGGGTGGTAAACTTTCAAGAAAACACAACAAAGCATCTTAACTTGCTACGAGAAGTGGTACTGATCTGAGTACTTCATTATTGGGTGGTAAACTTTCAAGAAAACACAACAAAGCATCTTATCTTGCTACGAGAAGTGGTACTGATCTGAGTACTTCATTATTGGGTGGTAAACTTTCAAGAAAACCACAAACCTTTCGGGAAACCACCAAAAAGAAGCTTAGAATACCAATCTAAGTGCTTCATGTATGAGAACTTAACTTATTCAAGAAAATAAAACATCATCTTATCCAGCTACAATAAGTGTTTCTGACCCGAGTACTTCATTTAAGAGTGGTAACTTTCAAGAAAATTGCAAACCTTTAAGAAAACCAAAACAAAGAAGCGCAGAATACCAATTTAAGTGCTTCATGTCTGAGTACTTCATTTATGGGTGGTAAACATTCAAGAAAACAACACAGCATCTTATCCAGTTACGAGAAGTGTTTTTGATCAGAGTACATCAGTTATGGGTGGTAAACTTTCAAGAAAACTCAGAACCTTTCTGGAAACGACCACGAAGAAGCGTAGAATACCAATCTAAGTGCTTCATGTATGAGAACTTCATATATGGGTGGTAAACATCTCAGAAAACAACACAGAGCATCATATCCTGCTATGAGAAGTGTTTCTGATATGGATAATTCAATTATGGTTGGTAAACATTCACGAAGACACCACAAAGCATCATAGCCAACTGTAATAAGTGTTTCATCTTTGAGTACGTCATTTAAGCGTGGTATCCTTTCTTGAAATCACTACGAAGGGCATAGAATACCACACCAAGTTATTCATGTCTGATTACTTCATTTATGGTTGGTAAACGTTCAAGAAAACACAAGAAAGCATCTTATCCTGCTTCAAGATGTGGTTATGATTCGAGTACTTCATTAATGGGTAGTAAATTTAAAGAAAACTCCAAACCTTTTAGGAAACCACCACGAAGAAGCATAGAATACCAATCTAAATTCTTCATGTCTGAGAACTTCATTTATGGATGGTAAACATACATAAAAATACCACAAAGCATCATATCCTGCTACGAGAAGTGGTTCTGATCCGATTACTTTATTTGTGGGTGGTAAAATTTTAAGAAAAATCCAAACCTTTTAGGAAACCACCACGAAGAAGCGTTGAATGCCAATCTAAGTGCTTCATGTCCGAGTACTTCATTTATGGATGGTAAACGTACAAGGAAAAACAACAAAGAATCTTATCGAGCTACGAGAAGTGTTTATAATCTGAGTACTTCATTTATGAGTGGTAAACATTCAAGAAAACATCACAAATCCTCATAGCCTACTATGAGTAGTGTTTCTTCTCCGAGTACATCATTTAAGCGTGGTAACCTTTCTTTAAACCACCACAAGGAAGCATGGAATAAACTCCAAGTGCTTCTTGTCTGATTACTTCATTAATGGGTGGTAAACTTTCAAGAAAACACAACAAAGCATCTTAACTTGCTACGAGAAGTGGTACTGATCTGAGTACTTCATTATTGGGTGGTAAACTTTCAAGAAAACACAACAAAGCATCTTATCTTGCTACGAGAAGTGGTACTGATCTGAGTACTTCATTATTGGGTGGTAAACTTTCAAGAAAACCACAAATCTTTCGGGAAACCACCAAAAAGAAGCTTAGAATACCAATCTAAGTGCTTCATGTATGAGAACTTAACTTATTCAAGAAAATAAAACATCATCTTATCCAGCTACAATAAGTGTTTCTGACCCGAGTACTTCATTTAAGAGTGGTAACTTTCAAGAAAATTGCAAACCTTTAAGAAAACCAAAACAAAGAAGCGCAGAATACCAATTTAAGTGCTTCATGTCTGAGTACTTCATTTATGGGTGGTAAACATTCAAGAAAACAACACAGCATCTTATCCAGTTACGAGAAGTGTTTTTGATCAGAGTACATCAGTTATGGGTGGTAAACTTTCAAGAAAACTCAGAACCTTTCTGGAAACGACCACGAAGAAGCGTAGAATACCAATCTAAGTGCTTCATGTATGAGAACTTCATATATGGGTGGTAAACATCTCAGAAAACAACACAGAGCATCATATCCTGCTATGAGAAGTGTTTCTGATATGGATAATTCAATTATGGTTGGTAAACATTCACGAAGACACCACAAAGCATCATAGCCAACTGTAATAAGTGTTTCATCTTTGAGTACGTCATTTAAGCGTGGTATCCTTTCTTGAAATCACTACGAAGGGCATAGAATACCACACCAAGTTATTCATGTCTGATTACTTCATTTATGGTTGGTAAACGTTCAAGAAAACACAAGAAAGCATCTTATCCTGCTTCAAGATGTGGTTATGATTCGAGTACTTCATTAATGGGTAGTAAATTTAAAGAAAACTCCAAACCTTTTAGGAAACCACCACGAAGAAGCATAGAATACCAATCTAAATTCTTCATGTCTGAGAACTTCATTTATGGATGGTAAACATACATAAAAATACCACAAAGCATCATATCCTGCTACGAGAAGTGGTTCTGATCCGATTACTTTATTTGTGGGTGGTAAAATTTTAAGAAAAATCCAAACCTTTTAGGAAACCACCACGAAGAAGCGTTGAATGCCAATCTAAGTGCTTCATGTCCGAGTACTTCATTTATGGATGGTAAACGTACAAGGAAAAACAACAAAGAATCTTATCGAGCTACGAGAAGTGTTTGTAATCCTTCATTTATGAGTGGTAAACATTCAAGAAAACATCACAAATCCTCATAGCCTACTATGAGTAGTGTTTCTTCTCCGAGTACATCATTTAAGCGTGGTAACCTTTCTTTAAACCACCACAAGGAAGCATAGAATACACTCCAAGTGCTTCTTGTCTGATTACTTCATATATGGGTGGTAAACATCTCAGAAAACAACACAGAGCATCATATCCTGCTATGAGAAGTGTTTCTGATATGGATAATTCAATTATGGTTGGTAAACATTCACGAAGACACCACAAAGCATCATAGCCAACTGTAATAAGTGTTTCATCTTTGAGTACGTCATTTAAGCGTGGTATCCTTTCTTGAAATCACTACGAAGGGCATAGAATACCACACCAAGTTATTCATGTCTGATTACTTCATTTATGGTTGGTAAACGTTCAAGAAAACACAAGAAAGCATCTTATCCTGCTTCAAGATGTGGTTATGATTCGAGTACTTCATTAATGGGTAGTAAATTTAAAGAAAACTCCAAACCTTTTAGGAAACCACCACGAAGAAGCATAGAATACCAATCTAAATTCTTCATGTCTGAGAACTTCATTTATGGATGGTAAACATACATAAAAATACCACAAAGCATCATATCCTGCTACGAGAAGTGGTTCTGATCCGATTACTTTATTTGTGGGTGGTAAAATTTTAAGAAAAATCCAAACCTTTTAGGAAACCACCACGAAGAAGCGTTGAATGCCAATCTAAGTGCTTCATGTCCGAGTACTTCATTTATGGATGGTAAACGTACAAGGAAAAACAACAATGAATCTTATCGAGCTACGAGAAGTGTTTGTAATCCTTCATTTATGAGTGGTAAACATTCAAGAAAACATCACAAATCCTCATAGCCTACTATGAGTAGTGTTTCTTCTCCGAGTACATCATTTAAGCGTGGTAACCTTTCTTTAAACCACCACAAGGAAGCATAGAATACACTCCAAGTGCTTCTTGTCTGATTACTTCATTAATGGGTGGTAAACTTTCAAGAAAACACAACAAAGCATCTTAACTTGCTACGAGAAGTGGTACTGATCTGAGTACTTCATTATTGGGTGGTAAACTTTCAAGAAAACACAACAAAGCATCTTATCTTGCTACGAGAAGTGGTACTGATCTGAGTACTTCATTATTGGGTGGTAAACTTTCAAGAAAACCACAAACCTTTCGGGAAACCACCAAAAAGAAGCTTAGAATACCAATCTAAGTGCTTCATGTATGAGAACTTAACTTATTCAAGAAAATAAAACATCATCTTATCCAGCTACAATAAGTGTTTCTGACCCGAGTACTTCATTTAAGAGTGGTAACTTTCAAGAAAATTGCAAACCTTTAAGAAAACCAAAACAAAGAAGCGCAGAATACCAATTTAAGTGCTTCATGTCTGAGTACTTCATTTATGGGTGGTAAACATTCAAGAAAACAACACAGCATCTTATCCAGTTACGAGAAGTGTTTTTGATCAGAGTACATCAGTTATGGGTGGTAAACTTTCAAGAAAACTCAGAACCTTTCTGAAAACCACCACGAAGAAGCGTAGAATACCAATCTAAGTGCTTCATGTATGAGAACTTCATATATGGGTGGTAAACATCTCAGAAAACAACACAGAGCATCATATCCTGCTATGAGAAGTGTTTCTGATATGGATAATTCAATTATGGTTGGTAAACATTCACGAAGACACCACAAAGCATCATAGCCAACTGTAATAAGTGTTTCATCTTTGAGTACGTCATTTAAGCGTGGTATCCTTTCTTGAAATCACTACGAAGGGCATAGAATACCACACCAAGTTATTCATGTCTGATTACTTCATTTATGGTTGGTAAACGTTCAAGAAAACACAAGAAAGCATCTTATCCTGCTTCAAGATGTGGTTATGATTCGAGTACTTCATTAATGGGTAGTAAATTTAAAGAAAACTCCAAACCTTTTAGGAAACCACCACGAAGAAGCATAGAATACCAATCTAAATTCTTCATGTCTGAGAACTTCATTTATGGATGGTAAACATACATAAAAATACCACAAAGCATCATATCCTGCTACGAGAAGTGGTTCTGATCCGATTACTTTATTTGTGGGTGGTAAAATTTTAAGAAAAATCCAAACCTTTTAGGAAACCACCACGAAGAAGCGTTGAATGCCAATCTAAGTGCTTCATGTCCGAGTACTTCATTTATGGATGGTAAACGTACAAGGAAAAACAACAAAGAATCTTATCGAGCTACGAGAAGTGTTTGTAATCCTTCATTTATGAGTGGTAAACATTCAAGAAAACATCACAAATCCTCATAGCCTACTATGAGTAGTGTTTCTTCTCCGAGTACATCATTTAAGCGTGGTAACCTTTCTTTAAACCACCACAAGGAAGCATAGAATACACTCCAAGTGCTTCTTGTCTGATTACTTCATTAATGGGTGGTAAACTTTCAAGAAAACACAACAAAGCATCTTAACTTGCTACGAGAAGTGGTACTGATCTGAGTACTTCATTATTGGGTGGTAAACTTTCAAGAAAACACAACAAAGCATCTTATCTTGCTACGAGAAGTGGTACTGATCTGAGTACTTCATTATTGGGTGGTAAACTTTCAAGAAAACCACAAACCTTTCGGGAAACCACCAAAAAGAAGCTTAGAATACCAATCTAAGTGCTTCATGTATGAGAACTTAACTTATTCAAGAAAATAAAACATCATCTTATCCAGCTACAATAAGTGTTTCTGACCCGAGTACTTCATTTAAGAGTGGTAACTTTCAAGAAAATTGCAAACCTTTAAGAAAACCAAAACAAAGAAGCGCAGAATACCAATTTAAGTGCTTCATGTCTGAGTACTTCATTTATGGGTGGTAAACATTCAAGAAAACAACACAGCATCTTATCCAGTTACGAGAAGTGTTTTTGATCAGAGTACATCAGTTATGGGTGGTAAACTTTCAAGAAAACTCAGAACCTTTCTGAAAACCACCACGAAGAAGCGTAGAATACCAATCTAAGTGCTTCATGTATGAGAACTTCATATATGGGTGGTAAACATCTCAGAAAACAACACAGAGCATCATATCCTGCTATGAGAAGTGTTTCTGATATGGATAATTCAATTATGGTTGGTAAACATTCACGAAGACACCACAAAGCATCATAGCCAACTGTAATAAGTGTTTCATCTTTGAGTACGTCATTTAAGCGTGGTATCCTTTCTTGAAATCACTACGAAGGGCATAGAATACCACACCAAGTTATTCATGTCTGATTACTTCATTTATGGTTGGTAAACGTTCAAGAAAACACAAGAAAGCATCTTATCCTGCTTCAAGATGTGGTTATGATTCGAGTACTTCATTAATGGGTAGTAAATTTAAAGAAAACTCCAAACCTTTTAGGAAACCACCACGAAGAAGCATAGAATACCAATCTAAATTCTTCATGTCTGAGAACTTCATTTATGGATGGTAAACATACATAAAAATACCACAAAGCATCATATCCTGCTACGAGAAGTGGTTCTGATCCGATTACTTTATTTGTGGGTGGTAAAATTTTAAGAAAAATCCAAACCTTTTAGGAAACCACCACGAAGAAGCGTTGAATGCCAATCTAAGTGCTTCATGTCCGAGTACTTCATTTATGGATGGTAAACGTACAAGGAAAAACAACAATGAATCTTATCGAGCTACGAGAAGTGTTTGTAATCCTTCATTTATGAGTGGTAAACATTCAAGAAAACATCACAAATCCTCATAGCCTACTATGAGTAGTGTTTCTTCTCCGAGTACATCATTTAAGCGTGGTAACCTTTCTTTAAACCACCACAAGGAAGCATAGAATACACTCCAAGTGCTTCTTGTCTGATTACTTCATTAATGGGTGGTAAACTTTCAAGAAAACACAACAAAGCATCTTAACTTGCTACGAGAAGTGGTACTGATCTGAGTACTTCATTATTGGGTGGTAAACTTTCAAGAAAACACAACAAAGCATCTTATCTTGCTACGAGAAGTGGTACTGATCTGAGTACTTCATTATTGGGTGGTAAACTTTCAAGAAAACCACAAACCTTTCGGGAAACCACCAAAAAGAAGCTTAGAATACCAATCTAAGTGCTTCATGTATGAGAACTTAACTTATTCAAGAAAATAAAACATCATCTTATCCAGCTACAATAAGTGTTTCTGACCCGAGTACTTCATTTAAGAGTGGTAACTTTCAAGAAAATTGCAAACCTTTAAGAAAACCAAAACAAAGAAGCGCAGAATACCAATTTAAGTGCTTCATGTCTGAGTACTTCATTTATGGGTGGTAAACATTCAAGAAAACAACACAGCATCTTATCCAGTTACGAGAAGTGTTTTTGATCAGAGTACATCAGTTATGGGTGGTAAACTTTCAAGAAAACTCAGAACCTTTCTGAAAACCACCACGAAGAAGCGTAGAATACCAATCTAAGTGCTTCATGTATGAGAACTTCATATATGGGTGGTAAACATCTCAGAAAACAACACAGAGCATCATATCCTGCTATGAGAAGTGTTTCTGATATGGATAATTCAATTATGGTTGGTAAACATTCACGAAGACACCACAAAGCATCATAGCCAACTGTAATAAGTGTTTCATCTTTGAGTACGTCATTTAAGCGTGGTATCCTTTCTTGAAATCACTACGAAGGGCATAGAATACCACACCAAGTTATTCATGTCTGATTACTTCATTTATGGTTGGTAAACGTTCAAGAAAACACAAGAAAGCATCTTATCCTGCTTCAAGATGTGGTTATGATTCGAGTACTTCATTAATGGGTAGTAAATTTAAAGAAAACTCCAAACCTTTTAGGAAACCACCACGAAGAAGCATAGAATACCAATCTAAATTCTTCATGTCTGAGAACTTCATTTATGGATGGTAAACATACATAAAAATAGCACAAAGCATCATATCCTGCTACGAGAAGTGGTTCTGATCCGATTACTTTATTTGTGGGTGGTAAAATTTTAAGAAAAATCCAAACCTTTTAGGAAACCACCACGAAGAAGCGTTGAATGCCAATCTAAGTGCTTCATGTCCGAGTACTTCATTTATGGATGGTAAACGTACAAGGAAAAACAACAAAGAATCTTATCGAGCTACGAGAAGTGTTTATAATCTGAGTACTTCATTTATGAGTGGTAAACATTCAAGAAAACATCACAAATCCTCATAGCCTACTATGAGTAGTGTTTCTTCTCCGAGTACATCATTTAAGCGTGGTAACCTTTCTTTAAACCACCACAAGGAAGCATAGAATACACTCCAAGTGCTTCTTGTCTGATTACTTCATTAATGGGTGGTAAACTTTCAAGAAAACACAACAAAGCATCTTAACTTGCTACGAGAAGTGGTACTGATCTGAGTACTTCATTATTGGGTGGTAAACTTTCAAGAAAACACAACAAAGCATCTTATCTTGCTACGAGAAGTGGTACTGATCTGAGTACTTCATTATTGGGTGGTAAACTTTCAAGAAAACCACAAACCTTTCGGGAAACCACCAAAAAGAAGCTTAGAATACCAATCTAAGTGCTTCATGTATGAGAACTTAACTTATTCAAGAAAATAAAACATCATCTTATCCAGCTACAATAAGTGTTTCTGACCCGAGTACTTCATTTAAGAGTGCTAACTTTCAAGAAAATTGCAAACCTTTAAGAAAACCAAAACAAAGAAGCGCAGAATACCAATTTAAGTGCTTCATGTCTGAGTACTTCATTTATGGGTGGTAAACATTCAAGAAAACAACACAGCATCTTATCCAGTTACGAGAAGTGTTTTTGATCAGAGTACATCAGTTATGGGTGGTAAACTTTCAAGAAAACTCAGAACCTTTCTGAAAACCACCACGAAGAAGCGTAGAATACCAATCTAAGTGCTTCATGTATGAGAACTTCATATATGGGTGGTAAACATCTCAGAAAACAACACAGAGCATCATATCCTGCTATGAGAAGTGTTTCTGATATGGATAATTCAATTATGGTTGGTAAACATTCACGAAGACACCACAAAGCATCATAGCCAACTGTAATAAGTGTTTCATCTTTGAGTACGTCATTTAAGCGTGGTATCCTTTCTTGAAATCACTACGAAGGGCATAGAATACCACACCAAGTTATTCATGTCTGATTACTTCATTTATGGTTGGTAAACGTTCAAGAAAACACAAGAAAGCATCTTATCCTGCTTCAAGATGTGGTTATGATTCGAGTACTTCATTAATGGGTAGTAAATTTAAAGAAAACTCCAAACCTTTTAGGAAACCACCACGAAGAAGCATAGAATACCAATCTAAATTCTTCATGTCTGAGAACTTCATTTATGGATGGTAAACATACATAAAAATACCACAAAGCATCATATCCTGCTACGAGAAGTGGTTCTGATCCGATTACTTTATTTGTGGGTGGTAAAATTTTAAGAAAAATCCAAACCTTTTAGGAAACCACCACGAAGAAGCGTTGAATGCCAATCTAAGTGCTTCATGTCCGAGTACTTCATTTATGGATGGTAAACGTACAAGGAAAAACAACAAAGAATCTTATCGAGCTACGAGAAGTGTTTATAATCTGAGTACTTCATTTATGAGTGGTAAACATTCAAGAAAACATCACAAATCCTCATAGCCTACTATGAGTAGTGTTTCTTCTCCGAGTACATCATTTAAGCGTGGTAACCTTTCTTTAAACCACCACAAGGAAGCATAGAATACACTCCAAGTGCTTCTTGTCTGATTACTTCATTAATGGGTGGTAAACTTTCAAGAAAACACAACAAAGCATCTTAACTTGCTACGAGAAGTGGTACTGATCTGAGTACTTCATTATTGGGTGGTAAACTTTCAAGAAAACACAACAAAGCATCTTATCTTGCTACGAGAAGTGGTACTGATCTGAGTATTTCATTATTGGGTGGTAAACTTTCAAGAAAACCACAAACTTTCGGGAAACCACCAAAAAGAAGCTTAGAATACCAATCTAAGTGCTTCATGTATGAGAACTTAACTTATTCAAGAAAATAAAACATCATCTTATCCAGCTACAATAAGTGTTTCTGACCCGAGTACTTCATTTAAGAGTGGTAACTTTCAAGAAAATTGCAAACCTTTAAGAAAACCAAAACAAAGAAGCGCAGAATACCAATTTAAGTGCTTCATGTCTGAGTACTTCATTTATGGGTGGTAAACATTCAAGAAAACAACACAGCATCTTATCCAGTTACGAGAAGTGTTTTTGATCAGAGTACATCAGTTATGGGTGGTAAACTTTCAAGAAAACTCAGAACCTTTCTGAAAACCACCACGAAGAAGCGTAGAATACCAATCTAAGTGCTTCATGTATGAGAACTTCATATATGGGTGGTAAACATCTCAGAAAACAACACAGAGCATCATATCCTGCTATGAGAAGTGTTTCTGATATGGATAATTCAATTATGGTTGGTAAACATTCACGAAGACACCACAAAGCATCATAGCCAACTGTAATAAGTGTTTCATCTTTGAGTACGTCATTTAAGCGTGGTATCCTTTCTTGAAATCACTACGAAGGGCATAGAATACCACACCAAGTTATTCATGTCTGATTACTTCATTTATGGTTGGTAAACGTTCAAGAAAACACAAGAAAGCATCTTATCCTGCTTCAAGATGTGGTTATGATTCGAGTACTTCATTAATGGGTAGTAAATTTAAAGAAAACTCCAAACCTTTTAGGAAACCACCACGAAGAAGCATAGAATACCAATCTAAATTCTTCATGTCTGAGAACTTCATTTATGGATGGTAAACATACATAAAAATACCACAAAGCATCATATCCTGCTACGAGAAGTGGTTCTGATCCGATTACTTTATTTGTGGGTGGTAAAATTTTAAGAAAAATCCAAACCTTTTAGGAAACCACCACGAAGAAGCGTTGAATGCCAATCTAAGTGCTTCATGTCCGAGTACTTCATTTATGGATGGTAAACGTACAAGGAAAAACAACAAAGAATCTTATCGAGCTACGAGAAGTGTTTATAATCTGAGTACTTCATTTATGAGTGGTAAACATTCAAGAAAACATCACAAATCCTCATAGCCTACTATGAGTAGTGTTTCTTCTCCGAGTACATCATTTAAGCGTGGTAACCTTTCTTTAAACCACCACAAGGAAGCATAGAATACACTCCAAGTGCTTCTTGTCTGATTACTTCATTAATGGGTGGTAAACTTTCAAGAAAACACAACAAAGCATCTTAACTTGCTACGAGAAGTGGTACTGATCTGAGTACTTCATTATTGGGTGGTAAACTTTCAAGAAAACACAACAAAGCATCTTATCTTGCTACGAGAAGTGGTACTGATCTGAGTACTTCATTATTGGGTGGTAAACTTTCAAGAAAACCACAAACTTTCGGGAAACCACCAAAAAGAAGCTTAGAATACCAATCTAAGTGCTTCATGTATGAGAACTTAACTTATTCAAGAAAATAAAACATCATCTTATCCAGCTACAATAAGTGTTTCTGACCCGAGTACTTCATTTAAGAGTGCTAACTTTCAAGAAAATTGCAAACCTTTAAGAAAACCAAAACAAAGAAGCGCAGAATACCAATTTAAGTGCTTCATGTCTGAGTACTTCATTTATGGGTGGTAAACATTCAAGAAAACAACACAGCATCTTATCCAGTTACGAGAAGTGTTTTTGATCAGAGTACATCAGTTATGGGTGGTAAACTTTCAAGAAAACTCAGAACCTTTCTGGAAACGACCACGAAGAAGCGTAGAATACCAATCTAAGTGCTTCATGTATGAGAACTTCATATATGGGTGGTAAACATCTCAGAAAACAACACAGAGCATCATATCCTGCTATGAGAAGTGTTTCTGATATGGATAATTCAATTATGGTTGGTAAACATTCACGAAGACACCACAAAGCATCATAGCCAACTGTAATAAGTGTTTCATCTTTGAGTACGTCATTTAAGCGTGGTATCCTTTCTTGAAATCACTACGAAGGGCATAGAATACCACACCAAGTTATTCATGTCTGATTACTTCATTTATGGTTGGTAAACGTTCAAGAAAACACAAGAAAGCATCTTATCCTGCTTCAAGATGTGGTTATGATTCGAGTACTTCATTAATGGGTAGTAAATTTAAAGAAAACTCCAAACCTTTTAGGAAACCACCACGAAGAAGCATAGAATACCAATCTAAATTCTTCATGTCTGAGAACTTCATTTATGGATGGTAAACATACATAAAAATACCACAAAGCATCATATCCTGCTACGAGAAGTGGTTCTGATCCGATTACTTTATTTGTGGGTGGTAAAATTTTAAGAAAAATCCAAACCTTTTAGGAAACCACCACGAAGAAGCGTTGAATGCCAATCTAAGTGCTTCATGTCCGAGTACTTCATTTATGGATGGTAAACGTACAAGGAAAAACAACAAAGAATCTTATCGAGCTACGAGAAGTGTTTATAATCTGAGTACTTCATTTATGAGTGGTAAACATTCAAGAAAACATCACAAATCCTCATAGCCTACTATGAGTAGTGTTTCTTCTCCGAGTACATCATTTAAGCGTGGTAACCTTTCTTTAAACCACCACAAGGAAGCATAGAATACACTCCAAGTGCTTCTTGTCTGATTACTTCATTAATGGGTGGTAAACTTTCAAGAAAACACAACAAAGCATCTTAACTTGCTACGAGAAGTGGTACTGATCTGAGTACTTCATTATTGGGTGGTAAACTTTCAAGAAAACACAACAAAGCATCTTATCTTGCTACGAGAAGTGGTACTGATCTGAGTACTTCATTATTGGGTGGTAAACTTTCAAGAAAACCACAAACCTTTCGGGAAACCACCAAAAAGAAGCTTAGAATACCAATCTAAGTGCTTCATGTATGAGAACTTAACTTATTCAAGAAAATAAAACATCATCTTATCCAGCTACAATAAGTGTTTCTGACCCGAGTACTTCATTTAAGAGTGGTAACTTTCAAGAAAATTGCAAACCTTTAAGAAAACCAAAACAAAGAAGCGCAGAATACCAATTTAAGTGCTTCATGTCTGAGTACTTCATTTATGGGTGGTAAACATTCAAGAAAACAACACAGCATCTTATCCAGTTACGAGAAGTGTTTTTGATCAGAGTACATCAATTATGGGTGGTAAACTTTCAAGAAAACTCAGAACCTTTCTGAAAACCACCACGAAGAAGCGTAGAATACCAATCTAAGTGCTTCATGTATGAGAACTTCATATATGGGTGGTAAACATCTCAGAAAACAACACAGAGCATCATATCCTGCTATGAGAAGTGTTTCTGATATGGATAATTCAATTATGGTTGGTAAACATTCACGAAGACACCACAAAGCATCATAGCCAACTGTAATAAGTGTTTCATCTTTGAGCACGTCATTTAAGCGTGGTATCCTTTCTTGAAATCACTACGAAGGGCATAGAATACCACACCAAGTTATTCATGTCTGATTACTTCATTTATGGTTGGTAAACGTTCAAGAAAACACAAGAAAGCATCTTATCCTGCTTCAAGATGTGGTTATGATTCGAGTACTTCATTAATGGGTAGTAAATTTAAAGAAAACTCCAAACCTTTTAGGAAACCACCACGAAGAAGCATAGAATACCAATCTAAATTCTTCATGTCTGAGAACTTCATTTATGGATGGTAAACATACATAAAAATACCACAAAGCATCATATCCTGCTACGAGAAGTGGTTCTGATCCGATTACTTTATTTGTGGGTGGTAAAATTTTAAGAAAAATCCAAACCTTTTAGGAAACCACCACGAAGAAGCGTTGAATGCCAATCTAAGTGCTTCATGTCCGAGTACTTCATTTATGGATGGTAAACGTACAAGGAAAAACAACAAAGAATCTTATCGAGCTACGAGAAGTGTTTATAATCTGAGTACTTCATTTATGAGTGGTAAACATTCAAGAAAACATCACAAATCCTCATAGCCTACTATGAGTAGTGTTTCTTCTCCGAGTACATCATTTAAGCGTGGTAACCTTTCTTTAAACCACCACAAGGAAGCATGGAATAAACTCCAAGTGCTTCTTGTCTGATTACTTCATTAATGGGTGGTAAACTTTCAAGAAAACACAACAAAGCATCTTAACTTGCTACGAGAAGTGGTACTGATCTGAGTACTTCATTATTGGGTGGTAAACTTTCAAGAAAACACAACAAAGCATCTTATCTTGCTACGAGAAGTGGTACTGATCTGAGTACTTCATTATTGGGTGGTAAACTTTCAAGAAAACCACAAATCTTTCGGGAAACCACCAAAAAGAAGCTTAGAATACCAATCTAAGTGCTTCATGTATGAGAACTTAACTTATTCAAGAAAATAAAACATCATCTTATCCAGCTACAATAAGTGTTTCTGACCCGAGTACTTCATTTAAGAGTGCTAACTTTCAAGAAAATTGCAAACCTTTAAGAAAACCAAAACAAAGAAGCGCAGAATACCAATTTAAGTGCTTCATGTCTGAGTACTTCATTTATGGGTGGTAAACATTCAAGAAAACAACACAGCATCTTATCCAGTTACGAGAAGTGTTTTTGATCAGAGTACATCAGTTATGGGTGGTAAACTTTCAAGAAAACTCAGAACCTTTCTGGAAACGACCACGAAGAAGCGTAGAATACCAATCTAAGTGCTTCATGTATGAGAACTTCATATATGGGTGGTAAACATCTCAGAAAACAACACAGAGCATCATATCCTGCTATGAGAAGTGTTTCTGATATGGATAATTCAATTATGGTTGGTAAACATTCACGAAGACACCACAAAGCATCATAGCCAACTGTAATAAGTGTTTCATCTTTGAGTACGTCATTTAAGCGTGGTATCCTTTCTTGAAATCACTACGAAGGGCATAGAATACCACACCAAGTTATTCATGTCTGATTACTTCATTTATGGTTGGTAAACGTTCAAGAAAACACAAGAAAGCATCTTATCCTGCTTCAAGATGTGGTTATGATTCGAGTACTTCATTAATGGGTAGTAAATTTAAAGAAAACTCCAAACCTTTTAGGAAACCACCACGAAGAAGCATAGAATACCAATCTAAATTCTTCATGTCTGAGAACTTCATTTATGGATGGTAAACATACATAAAAATACCACAAAGCATCATATCCTGCTACGAGAAGTGGTTCTGATCCGATTACTTTATTTGTGGGTGGTAAAATTTTAAGAAAAATCCAAACCTTTTAGGAAACCACCACGAAGAAGCGTTGAATGCCAATCTAAGTGCTTCATGTCCGAGTACTTCATTTATGGATGGTAAACGTACAAGGAAAAACAACAAAGAATCTTATCGAGCTACGAGAAGTGTTTATAATCTGAGTACTTCATTTATGAGTGGTAAACATTCAAGAAAACATCACAAATCCTCATAGCCTACTATGAGTAGTGTTTCTTCTCCGAGTACATCATTTAAGCGTGGTAACCTTTCTTTAAACCACCACAAGGAAGCATAGAATACACTCCAAGTGCTTCTTGTCTGATTACTTCATTAATGGGTGGTAAACTTTCAAGAAAACACAACAAAGCATCTTAACTTGCTACGAGAAGTGGTACTGATCTGAGTACTTCATTATTGGGTGGTAAACTTTCAAGAAAACACAACAAAGCATCTTATCTTGCTACGAGAAGTGGTACTGATCTGAGTACTTCATTATTGGGTGGTAAACTTTCAAGAAAACCACAAACCTTTCGGGAAACCACCAAAAAGAAGCTTAGAATACCAATCTAAGTGCTTCATGTATGAGAACTTAACTTATTCAAGAAAATAAAACATCATCTTATCCAGCTACAATAAGTGTTTCTGACCCGAGTACTTCATTTAAGAGTGGTAACTTTCAAGAAAATTGCAAACCTTTAAGAAAACCAAAACAAAGAAGCGCAGAATACCAATTTAAGTGCTTCATGTCTGAGTACTTCATTTATGGGTGGTAAACATTCAAGAAAACAACACAGCATCTTATCCAGTTACGAGAAGTGTTTTTGATCAGAGTACATCAATTATGGGTGGTAAACTTTCAAGAAAACTCAGAACCTTTCTGAAAACCACCACGAAGAAGCGTAGAATACCAATCTAAGTGCTTCATGTATGAGAACTTCATATATGGGTGGTAAACATCTCAGAAAACAACACAGAGCATCATATCCTGCTATGAGAAGTGTTTCTGATATGGATAATTCAATTATGGTTGGTAAACATTCACGAAGACACCACAAAGCATCATAGCCAACTGTAATAAGTGTTTCATCTTTGAGCACGTCATTTAAGCGTGGTATCCTTTCTTGAAATCACTACGAAGGGCATAGAATACCACACCAAGTTATTCATGTCTGATTACTTCATTTATGGTTGGTAAACGTTCAAGAAAACACAAGAAAGCATCTTATCCTGCTTCAAGATGTGGTTATGATTCGAGTACTTCATTAATGGGTAGTAAATTTAAAGAAAACTCCAAACCTTTTAGGAAACCACCACGAAGAAGCATAGAATACCAATCTAAATTCTTCATGTCTGAGAACTTCATTTATGGATGGTAAACATACATAAAAATACCACAAAGCATCATATCCTGCTACGAGAAGTGGTTCTGATCCGATTACTTTATTTGTGGGTGGTAAAATTTTAAGAAAAATCCAAACCTTTTAGGAAACCACCACGAAGAAGCGTTGAATGCCAATCTAAGTGCTTCATGTCCGAGTACTTCATTTATGGATGGTAAACGTACAAGGAAAAACAACAAAGAATCTTATCGAGCTACGAGAAGTGTTTATAATCTGAGTACTTCATTTATGAGTGGTAAACATTCAAGAAAACATCACAAATCCTCATAGCCTACTATGAGTAGTGTTTCTTCTCCGAGTACATCATTTAAGCGTGGTAACCTTTCTTTAAACCACCACAAGGAAGCATGGAATAAACTCCAAGTGCTTCTTGTCTGATTACTTCATTAATGGGTGGTAAACTTTCAAGAAAACACAACAAAGCATCTTAACTTGCTACGAGAAGTGGTACTGATCTGAGTACTTCATTATTGGGTGGTAAACTTTCAAGAAAACACAACAAAGCATCTTATCTTGCTACGAGAAGTGGTACTGATCTGAGTACTTCATTATTGGGTGGTAAACTTTCAAGAAAACCACAAATCTTTCGGGAAACCACCAAAAAGAAGCTTAGAATACCAATCTAAGTGCTTCATGTATGAGAACTTAACTTATTCAAGAAAATAAAACATCATCTTATCCAGCTACAATAAGTGTTTCTGACCCGAGTACTTCATTTAAGAGTGGTAACTTTCAAGAAAATTGCAAACCTTTAAGAAAACCAAAACAAAGAAGCGCAGAATACCAATTTAAGTGCTTCATGTCTGAGTACTTCATTTATGGGTGGTAAACATTCAAGAAAACAACACAGCATCTTATCCAGTTACGAGAAGTGTTTTTGATCAGAGTACATCAGTTATGGGTGGTAAACTTTCAAGAAAACTCAGAACCTTTCTGAAAACCACCACGAAGAAGCGTAGAATACCAATCTAAGTGCTTCATGTATGAGAACTTCATATATGGGTGGTAAACATCTCAGAAAACAACACAGAGCATCATATCCTGCTATGAGAAGTGTTTCTGATATGGATAATTCAATTATGGTTGGTAAACATTCACGAAGACACCACAAAGCATCATAGCCAACTGTAATAAGTGTTTCATCTTTGAGTACGTCATTTAAGCGTGGTATCCTTTCTTGAAATCACTACGAAGGGCATAGAATACCACACCAAGTTATTCATGTCTGATTACTTCATTTATGGTTGGTAAACGTTCAAGAAAACACAAGAAAGCATCTTATCCTGCTTCAAGATGTGGTTATGATTCGAGTACTTCATTAATGGGTAGTAAATTTAAAGAAAACTCCAAACCTTTTAGGAAACCACCACGAAGAAGCATAGAATACCAATCTAAATTCTTCATGTCTGAGAACTTCATTTATGGATGGTAAACATACATAAAAATACCACAAAGCATCATATCCTGCTACGAGAAGTGGTTCTGATCCGATTACTTTATTTGTGGGTGGTAAAATTTTAAGAAAAATCCAAACCTTTTAGGAAACCACCACGAAGAAGCGTTGAATGCCAATCTAAGTGCTTCATGTCCGAGTACTTCATTTATGGATGGTAAACGTACAAGGAAAAACAACAAAGAATCTTATCGAGCTACGAGAAGTGTTTATAATCTGAGTACTTCATTTATGAGTGGTAAACATTCAAGAAAACATCACAAATCCTCATAGCCTACTATGAGTAGTGTTTCTTCTCCGAGTACATCATTTAAGCGTGGTAACCTTTCTTTAAACCACCACAAGGAAGCATGGAATAAACTCCAAGTGCTTCTTGTCTGATTACTTCATTAATGGGTGGTAAACTTTCAAGAAAACACAACAAAGCATCTTAACTTGCTACGAGAAGTGGTACTGATCTGAGTACTTCATTATTGGGTGGTAAACTTTCAAGAAAACACAACAAAGCATCTTATCTTGCTACGAGAAGTGGTACTGATCTGAGTACTTCATTATTGGGTGGTAAACTTTCAAGAAAACCACAAACCTTTCGGGAAACCACCAAAAAGAAGCTTAGAATACCAATCTAAGTGCTTCATGTATGAGAACTTAACTTATTCAAGAAAATAAAACATCATCTTATCCAGCTACAATAAGTGTTTCTGACCCGAGTACTTCATTTAAGAGTGGTAACTTTCAAGAAAATTGCAAACCTTTAAGAAAACCAAAACAAAGAAGCGCAGAATACCAATTTAAGTGCTTCATGTCTGAGTACTTCATTTATGGGTGGTAAACATTCAAGAAAACAACACAGCATCTTATCCAGTTACGAGAAGTGTTTTTGATCAGAGTACATCAGTTATGGGTGGTAAACTTTCAAGAAAACTCAGAACCTTTCTGAAAACCACCACGAAGAAGCGTAGAATACCAATCTAAGTGCTTCATGTATGAGAACTTCATATATGGGTGGTAAACATCTCAGAAAACAACACAGAGCATCATATCCTGCTATGAGAAGTGTTTCTGATATGGATAATTCAATTATGGTTGGTAAACATTCACGAAGACACCACAAAGCATCATAGCCAACTGTAATAAGTGTTTCATCTTTGAGTACGTCATTTAAGCGTGGTATCCTTTCTTGAAATCACTACGAAGGGCATAGAATACCACACCAAGTTATTCATGTCTGATTACTTCATTTATGGTTGGTAAACGTTCAAGAAAACACAAGAAAGCATCTTATCCTGCTTCAAGATGTGGTTATGATTCGAGTACTTCATTAATGGGTAGTAAATTTAAAGAAAACTCCAAACCTTTTAGGAAACCACCACGAAGAAGCATAGAATACCAATCTAAATTCTTCATGTCTGAGAACTTCATTTATGGATGGTAAACATACATAAAAATACCACAAAGCATCATATCCTGCTACGAGAAGTGGTTCTGATCCGATTACTTTATTTGTGGGTGGTAAAATTTTAAGAAAAATCCAAACCTTTTAGGAAACCACCACGAAGAAGCGTTGAATGCCAATCTAAGTGCTTCATGTCCGAGTACTTCATTTATGGATGGTAAACGTACAAGGAAAAACAACAAAGAATCTTATCGAGCTACGAGAAGTGTTTATAATCTGAGTACTTCATTTATGAGTGGTAAACATTCAAGAAAACATCACAAATCCTCATAGCCTACTATGAGTAGTGTTTCTTCTCCGAGTACATCATTTAAGCGTGGTAACCTTTCTTTAAACCACCACAAGGAAGCATAGAATACACTCCAAGTGCTTCTTGTCTGATTACTTCATTAATGGGTGGTAAACTTTCAAGAAAACACAACAAAGCATCTTAACTTGCTACGAGAAGTGGTACTGATCTGAGTACTTCATTATTGGGTGGTAAACTTTCAAGAAAACACAACAAAGCATCTTATCTTGCTACGAGAAGTGGTACTGATCTGAGTACTTCATTATTGGGTGGTAAACTTTCAAGAAAACCACAAACCTTTCGGGAAACCACCAAAAAGAAGCTTAGAATACCAATCTAAGTGCTTCATGTATGAGAACTTAACTTATTCAAGAAAATAAAACATCATCTTATCCAGCTACAATAAGTGTTTCTGACCCGAGTACTTCATTTAAGAGTGGTAACTTTCAAGAAAATTGCAAACCTTTAAGAAAACCAAAACAAAGAAGCGCAGAATACCAATTTAAGTGCTTCATGTCTGAGTACTTCATTTATGGGTGGTAAACATTCAAGAAAACAACACAGCATCTTATCCAGTTACGAGAAGTGTTTTTGATCAGAGTACATCAGTTATGGGTGGTAAACTTTCAAGAAAACTCAGAACCTTTCTGAAAACCACCACGAAGAAGCGTAGAATACCAATCTAAGTGCTTCATGTATGAGAACTTCATATATGGGTGGTAAACATCTCAGAAAACAACACAGAGCATCATATCCTGCTATGAGAAGTGTTTCTGATATGGATAATTCAATTATGGTTGGTAAACATTCACGAAGACACCACAAAGCATCATAGCCAACTGTAATAAGTGTTTCATCTTTGAGTACGTCATTTAAGCGTGGTATCCTTTCTTGAAATCACTACGAAGGGCATAGAATACCACACCAAGTTATTCATGTCTGATTACTTCATTTATGGTTGGTAAACGTTCAAGAAAACACAAGAAAGCATCTTATCCTGCTTCAAGATGTGGTTATGATTCGAGTACTTCATTAATGGGTAGTAAATTTAAAGAAAACTCCAAACCTTTTAGGAAACCACCACGAAGAAGCATAGAATACCAATCTAAATTCTTCATGTCTGAGAACTTCATTTATGGATGGTAAACATACATAAAAATACCACAAAGCATCATATCCTGCTACGAGAAGTGGTTCTGATCCGATTACTTTATTTGTGGGTGGTAAAATTTTAAGAAAAATCCAAACCTTTTAGGAAACCACCACGAAGAAGCGTTGAATGCCAATCTAAGTGCTTCATGTCCGAGTACTTCATTTATGGATGGTAAACGTACAAGGAAAAACAACAAAGAATCTTATCGAGCTACGAGAAGTGTTTATAATCTGAGTACTTCATTTATGAGTGGTAAACATTCAAGAAAACATCACAAATCCTCATAGCCTACTATGAGTAGTGTTTCTTCTCCGAGTACATCATTTAAGCGTGGTAACCTTTCTTTAAACCACCACAAGGAAGCATAGAATACACTCCAAGTGCTTCTTGTCTGATTACTTCATTAATGGGTGGTAAACTTTCAAGAAAACACAACAAAGCATCTTAACTTGCTACGAGAAGTGGTACTGATCTGAGTACTTCATTATTGGGTGGTAAACTTTCAAGAAAACACAACAAAGCATCTTATCTTGCTACGAGAAGTGGTACTGATCTGAGTACTTCATTATTGGGTGGTAAACTTTCAAGAAAACCACAAACCTTTCGGGAAACCACCAAAAAGAAGCTTAGAATACCAATCTAAGTGCTTCATGTATGAGAACTTAACTTATTCAAGAAAATAAAACATCATCTTATCCAGCTACAATAAGTGTTTCTGACCCGAGTACTTCATTTAAGAGTGGTAACTTTCAAGAAAATTGCAAACCTTTAAGAAAACCAAAACAAAGAAGCGCAGAATACCAATTTAAGTGCTTCATGTCTGAGTACTTCATTTATGGGTGGTAAACATTCAAGAAAACAACACAGCATCTTATCCAGTTACGAGAAGTGTTTTTGATCAGAGTACATCAGTTATGGGTGGTAAACTTTCAAGAAAACTCAGAACCTTTCTGAAAACCACCACGAAGAAGCGTAGAATACCAATCTAAGTGCTTCATGTATGAGAACTTCATATATGGGTGGTAAACATCTCAGAAAACAACACAGAGCATCATATCCTGCTATGAGAAGTGTTTCTGATATGGATAATTCAATTATGGTTGGTAAACATTCACGAAGACACCACAAAGCATCATAGCCAACTGTAATAAGTGTTTCATCTTTGAGTACGTCATTTAAGCGTGGTATCCTTTCTTGAAATCACTACGAAGGGCATAGAATACCACACCAAGTTATTCATGTCTGATTACTTCATTTATGGTTGGTAAACGTTCAAGAAAACACAAGAAAGCATCTTATCCTGCTTCAAGATGTGGTTATGATTCGAGTACTTCATTAATGGGTAGTAAATTTAAAGAAAACTCCAAACCTTTTAGGAAACCACCACGAAGAAGCATAGAATACCAATCTAAATTCTTCATGTCTGAGAACTTCATTTATGGATGGTAAACATACATAAAAATACCACAAAGCATCATATCCTGCTACGAGAAGTGGTTCTGATCCGATTACTTTATTTGTGGGTGGTAAAATTTTAAGAAAAATCCAAACCTTTTAGGAAACCACCACGAAGAAGCGTTGAATGCCAATCTAAGTGCTTCATGTCCGAGTACTTCATTTATGGATGGTAAACGTACAAGGAAAAACAACAAAGAATCTTATCGAGCTACGAGAAGTGTTTATAATCTGAGTACTTCATTTATGAGTGGTAAACATTCAAGAAAACATCACAAATCCTCATAGCCTACTATGAGTAGTGTTTCTTCTCCGAGTACATCATTTAAGCGTGGTAACCTTTCTTTAAACCACCACAAGGAAGCATAGAATACACTCCAAGTGCTTCTTGTCTGATTACTTCATTAATGGGTGGTAAACTTTCAAGAAAACACAACAAAGCATCTTAACTTGCTACGAGAAGTGGTACTGATCTGAGTACTTCATTATTGGGTGGTAAACTTTCAAGAAAACACAACAAAGCATCTTATCTTGCTACGAGAAGTGGTACTGATCTGAGTACTTCATTATTGGGTGGTAAACTTTCAAGAAAACCACAAACCTTTCGGGAAACCACCAAAAAGAAGCTTAGAATACCAATCTAAGTGCTTCATGTATGAGAACTTAACTTATTCAAGAAAATAAAACATCATCTTATCCAGCTACAATAAGTGTTTCTGACCCGAGTACTTCATTTAAGAGTGGTAACTTTCAAGAAAATTGCAAACCTTTAAGAAAACCAAAACAAAGAAGCGCAGAATACCAATTTAAGTGCTTCATGTCTGAGTACTTCATTTATGGGTGGTAAACATTCAAGAAAACAACACAGCATCTTATCCAGTTACGAGAAGTGTTTTTGATCAGAGTACATCAGTTATGGGTGGTAAACTTTCAAGAAAACTCAGAACCTTTCT